>OX456524.1:17439056-17576556 GCA_949748255.1 Eustalomyia histrio
CTAATGCAAATTAAGCTTCATTGGAGTAGTTTGACAACACAAACTCTGATGGACTAACTCTAAAGGGCAAAGATTTACATTGTTTTGATCCAGGAACCTTCACAGAGAAAACAGATTCGTGTAGCTAATCAAATGGTTTGGTTGTGGTAACCGAATTTTGCGGTTGTGACAACAGAAAACCAACTAAGACAATAGTAATTTGACTTTGACAATAGTATTTCCGTTGCCTTAATAACAATTCCTTAGTCACAACCAAAAAATTCGGTTGATGTAACTGAATTATTCGATTGGCAACAAATTCGGTTTTCTGGGTGTTGGACTATTAATCGCAAGATGTTCGGATTAAACGAGGCGAATTGCCAAAATTTCTATGAATCAATGAGGATTTAACCGGGAACTTGCATTCTACACAGAGAAAACAGATTCCTTGTGACAACCGAATATCTTGCCCACCAACTGGATTGTGGTGACCGAAATTCGGTTAATACAACAGATTTTTGGTTCAAACCATGCATTTCAATCGGATGTATTCCAGATTAGTTGCGACAACTAAATAATTTGGTTGCTGCAACTAAACTATTCATTTGGTTGTCACAATGAATCTGTGTTCTCTTTGTATGTCATAAAAATTGAATTTTATCTTTGCCTCGGAACTGTTAACGGAAGATGCTACGACACGTTTTCCATTGACTTCAATAAATAAAATGAAAATGAACTCATTCACGGTAGCCAGAGGCTATTCTTAGCATCTATTTATTTGCCGTCTGGCGACACCACCACCTTTACCGGAACTTCAGGTGTTTTTAATGGAAATAACCTCTTCCCACTTAATGTTGGGAACTCACCTACTTTTGTTAACAAATTAAAGGAAGACGTCTTATACATTAATATCTAAACAATATCCAAAATCGGCACGTCTCGAACATACTTGCTTGATCTAGAACATCCACCACCAAAAGCAATATTTTTTCCCAAGCAAGCCTAGGACAAACTGGCTTAACTTCCGGATTAATTATCGAAAATGTCTTAAAATTTCTCAAACCTACTTTAAGAACAGCAGTAATATCGACGTGGAAGGAGACAAGTTAACAAATAGTTTTTTTAAACCGTTTCTGGAGTGCTGTCCACTCCTATGAAGGAACTCTCTTTGAGAAAAGCACAAGCTCAACGGAGTGCTGATTAATATCGGCAAAGATGTCCGCAGACCTTTAGGTAATGTCGTAAAAGACATTTAGAATACTGGAACGACTACCACAGGAAGCTTAGGGATTTCTGTAAACAGGTGGAAAGAAGATAAGAAAAGAAAAGAAGAAAGATAAGAAATCGTAAACGCATACTCAGACCGATATCCTTTTTGATGGAAACGGAAAAAGAGCAGACTCGCGTGATGAATCTTCAATGATTCTTATACAAACTTACTTTTTTCTCGGAAACGATGGAACCAATGTAGAGCAAGAAATTGTATCTAATATGGAACAATATGTTGCAATCAACGTGAAACAAGATGTTGAACACAATTTTAACCAAACAAATTGTAACCAAATAGGGGACAGCAGGTTCGATCAAGTGTGGAACAACAGGTTGCACTGAATGATGGCAAAGATCGGCGATATGGTTAAAAGAACTGTAAATTGCTTTTTCCGATTTAAGGCTGCAGGACTGGATATGATCTTTCCTGCTGATTGACGTACACCTGACGAATAATTTCTCTACATGCCTATGGCTTGAATACACCCCCAGATTATGGCAGAAAACAAAGGTTGTCTTCATAGAATGTATTGAGCCTCAACTGGTGATTTGTGGACATTGGAATAACACACTCAATATGGACACTTCAGCAATCTCTGAGTGAGGTAGGTCGTGTAAATAGTTACGAGATTAATGAAAGCAAGACCCAATGTTGTTTGTTGACCCATAGACGGGTCATATGATCACCAATGCCATCTGTACACATAGGTGGTGTCAATATTGAGGAATCGGATGCTTTTGATATTATGGGCATGAGAATTCCATGTGATATCCGCTGGAAAAAATCACATTATATAGTTTGGTTGCAGCAATCGAATTATTTGGTTGTTGCAATCAAATGTATTCCGGATCCCATTTAAATATATGGTTTCAACCGAAATTATGTTGTACCAACGGAATTTCGGTCCCCACAAACAAACATGTCGGTGGCTTAAACCATTCGATTGGCTAGAAATTCGGTTGTCGCAATGAATCTCTTTTATCTGTGCAGGTGTCGAACGAAGCTTTCCAGTGTTTTGGTATTCATAATCGGTGCAAGAACTATTTCACTTTATCTGGTCTTCTTATTATCTATACCACTTATATTCGTCCAAATATTAAATACAACTCCCACATATGGGCAGAGGTTTTAAAGTCTACTTTGAATTTTTGCACCGAATTCAAAAGAGGGCGCTGGCGCTTATCAATGTCAGTTGGGTTAGCAGTTTAATTTACTACTTGGAGCATCGTCGGTATGGGGATTGTGCCTCACTGTTTTACTAGGGCAGATAAATAAGTCAGTGACTTTTCGAACTTCCCTCGCTCCCATTAAGTACCACCTTGTAATAGACTACTGTCAAATTTTGAGAAAGTTTCGTTATTTACTTTGCGTTTAACAGCTGTTCAAAACATACAACCTCGTGGATTTTATTAAAAATGGAAAAAAGTGAATTTCGAGTGCTCATTAAACATTATTTTTTGCGAAAATAACCGACAATAAAACCAAGGAAAAGTATTATAAATACTATGGGGCCTCTGCACCATAGTATTACTGATTTTCGTTGTGGCCTTACAAGCACGGAAGATGCCGAACGTTCTGGACGCCCAGTTGAGGTCTCTACACCCAAAACAATTGAAAAAATTTACGATATGGTGTGGGCCGATCGGAGATTAAATGTGCAATAGATTGTGGAAGACATAGGCATTTCAAATGGCTCAGTGGTTTCAATTTCAAACGATCAGTTGGGTGTGAAATAGCTTTCCGCAACATGTCTGCCGCGTTTGCTCACAATCGACCACCAACGGAGTCGTGTGACAGCTTAGTTTCCATTGCAAAAATCCATAAAGTAGACTACAAATTGCCCCCTCATTCGCCGTATTCTCCGGATTTACCACCCAGTGACTATTTCCTATTCCCAAACCTAAAGAAATGGCTCGCTGAAAAGAGATTTAGCTCCAACGATGAAATTATTGATCAAACAAATGACTATTTTTTGGACCTCGAAAAATCCTGCTGTTAAACGCAAAGTAAATGACGGAACTTGCTCAAAATTTGACAGTAGTCTATTAAAAGGTGGTACTTACTGGGAGCAGTGTTGCATTTCATATAACTACGAGGGAAGTTCGAAAAGTTACGGACTTATTAATCTGCCCTTGTATCAATGTTACCATGGTAGGTGTTCTGCTGAGATAAGTGAACTTATCCCTGGGATCGGAGTTTTTGTTCTGAATACTCGCTTATCAGTAAATCGCATCAGGAGAGTTTTCATGAAGCTTAATAATAACAAAAAAATTTTAATAAAAAAATCTTAGTTTTGTATTAGACAGATTGCAGCAGTTAGTATTATTATCTTTTTAACTCGCCAAATCATTTCATTCCTTTATGAATTTTGGAAACCTTTATCCTTTATTTGGCATTTGCCAAAAATTTTATTATGAAGAAATAAAATTTTTGGTGAGAAAATATTTATATGTATTAAAAACGGAAACTAATAAGCAACATTTAAAATTAATTTCACTCATACGTACAGTTCAAAAAAAGTTTTTTTTTTTTTTTGTATAATAATATAAAAAATTCATAAAATGAATGCAAGCATAAATAAAAAAAAAATTAACAAATATGATATTTTAAACAAAAGAAAACCTCATTTATACATATTTAAATATATATATAAATGAAAAAGAAGTGGAGAAAACTATACTTAAATTAAGAATTATTACATTTTTTACCCCCAACACAAAGCGAAACAAATTTATGAAGTTTCTTTTTTTTCTATTTCCATCAACACTATTAACAATTTAAACAAAACGCATCCTTTACATGTGAGTGTTATGCATACATACATATATGAATTGTCTTCATTTATACGTTTAAAGTTCCTTTTTGTTTTTTTTCTTCTCATATAAGCATTTCTTTTTCTCACAATGTAGTTTTTGTTGTTGAGTTTCCCTTTTATTTTTTGCTAAAATTTTTTACCCGTGTGTTGCATATTAATAACTTTTGTTTAGTCATACGTGTTAATGTGACTTTATGACTCTTTATATTTCTTGACGTTTTTTTTTTTTTTTTTAAATTGTTTGTGCCATTATCTTTATCATTTTGTGTTGCATGTGTGCGTCGTGTATGTGAGTGTTATACAACAATTTGTTTTATTATCACTTTTATACTTTTTCTGTTTCCTTTCCTTTGTATGTGTTTTGCTTTTGTATGCGAGTGGTTAAATAATAATATGCAACACTTTTATTTTATGAAAATTTTTATTTCATTATTTAAACAAGATATTTATTATATTGTATAAAATATTTATATTTCTCTGCTTACGAATCCAAAGTTTAAATTCAATGATTCAAATTCGTTCAATTAATAGAATTATTGTTATATAAAATGTAATGTAAGAAATTTTCATTAAGTAATTTTTTACAAACTCTTTCGGTTTTCGAAATATGACCACGTTTTCCTTCATAACTCAGGAACCAAATGAGTCTCCACCTAAAAATTTTGTCACAAATGTAGAGAGGCCTTAGTTTTTAACATATATTTTTTCAGAATTTAAATGAAAATTGGATTTTGAGATATGGGTTTTTAAAGATTAAACTTAAAAAAATAACATTTAACATTTTAATACAAAAAAACTTTTGGTACGCGATTTTTAAGGTAATATTTTTACCTTTAAAATGGTAGCAACAGAAAAATTTTAGGTTGTATAGTTTAGAAGTTGTGGGCGACTTTCTATGGACACTTTTTCGATATTTTGATGTTTTTGCCAATTTCCATGATGTCATATTTCGAAAACCGAAAGGGTTTGGGATCGAATTTGATAAACACAACCCATTTACAATATTTGTGGCGAATTTCATTAAAATCGGAGATGACAAATCCGAAAATGACAGTTTTATGTGCGGTTTTAAATGGAATGCCCCATATAGTGGTTTGTAAATATATGTTTATATAAAATTGTCTGTAAACATATTCAAAACACTTCCTGAGTGATGGTTTTATGTAATGGCACATGTACATTTTTTTAACTTAATTTGATTTTGTATAAATCAAGTTCAAATTGAATTGATTCTTTCGAAGCTCTAATGTTTATTATAGGGTAGGACGAAAAAAACGTTGAATCAATCATCTGCTGGGACTAAAGATTAGTTAAACTTGTTTTTGGAAATTTAAATTGTTTATAATATGGCAGTATTTATACTATATTTCTCTCTTTGATAATTTTTGACTCCTACGTCAAATTTTAAGTTGTGACTTTTGGTATCACGGCTCCTACCCACCCTAATGTCCAATTATGTTTAAACATTTATTTAGGCGCATCAATTTTATTTCAATAGAATTGAGCTGCTGCCATCTATCCCGCTCTCAAAGTTCATTAGTGATCCGTCTGTACCTCCACCCGATTTCTACAATCTCTTCTGGTTAAGTATAACAGAAGACCCGTCGCCTTGGGATCGTAAGACTTCCAAATAATCTTCGACGCCCTCAGATCTGCCCGTTACAGTGAAATCTACGTCCCGTTTCTGTCGCAGTAAAAAAATAAAATTCACAATCCTGAAATCGTCAGTAACTAATCTTAAAACTAGGGGGTGGCTCTCTTTTTTCGATCCATCTTATTGTTCTATATTGAAAATGCATTACAAGTCGTATGAGTAATCATTTTTGATATTAAATAATTAATATCACTCATACGACTTGTAGTAAAATGCATTTTAATAGAAGAAATTTCGGTTTTAAAGAAATCAAATTTATGGATGCTTATTAATTTGTATTGATACAACTCAAATTACTTTTGCCTTACCTTATGTTAGTTTTTCGATAAAAGTCAACAAAATTTGACAAGGGCGCCAAAAAATGCCATTTTAAGTATTTTTTGATTAAATAACAATATTTTATTAAAGAATTTGTATTATATCAATAGAAAACTTAATAAACTACTTTTTTCGCCTTTAAAACGAGAAGCATGTAAAGTCAAATTTTTGTGAATATGGAAAAATTATTTTTTAGAATAGAAAAATCTTCAAAAATATATTTACACTCTGGTAAATATTATTTATAATTGCCAACCTAGTCTGGGGTTCCAACATGTAAAGCGAGTTATTAATTTTTGTTTCAGGACACACACAGTCTACCGTTAGGATTAAACTAACTAAGAGATTTTTTTCAAATTAAGCACAGCTGATATGCTCAGATTTAGTAGTAAGCAAGTTTAATTTTATCAAAATTAATTAATGTTTATTGTTAATGTCGCTCAATTTCGCAAATTTTCAAAAAGCGATAATCCAAAATCCAAACTTTTGGTACATAATTTTATTTGATTGAAAGTCTTATATCTTGATTCGTCTTCAACCTTTATTGTGCTATATCGATAAATTAAAAATTTATAATTTTTGCCATAGTTGGTGTTTAATTCCAAATGCAAACTATAAATATTATCGATGTCAGGAGAAAGAGTATAAGAGGGTTAAGTTCGGCATTCATATTTAGCTTAAATATATTAACATTGTCCTTAATTTTTAAAAATTTATTAATATTTAGTTTCATAAATATACCAAAATATTTATTTTTTTTATTTTTTCAATATACATTTTGAAATGTTTTTAAATTGATTAATTTGACCCATTAAGGCCCGAACTGTGATGCCGTTAAGCTTTAGGAGTGAATTTTTCAGAATATTATTGATTTCTTTGTCCCAAATAAGATATGTAAACCGATGGGAGCCGAGTTAATCCGAGTTAACACTAAACATTTTCCTACACTCTAAACAATCATTATAAATTCACTACTATAAAGCGAGTAAAGTTTTGTTTAATATCACGAAAAATGCCTAAGTTTGGACACAAAATGCGTTCAATTTATATGTACCCATTTTTGTCTACAAAAATACGCCCAAGATGTATTTAAAGACATTTTCAATGTATAATTGCAAATATAATGTGCGTAAAAATAAAAATGTGTGTAATATTAGGCATAAAGTGTGCAAGCCTTTCCAAAAACAAATTATAAAATAAAATTAATTTGTCAAATAATATTTTTTAAAAAGTGTGAACAAATAAATTCAAAAGAAATAAATAACATCCTTAGGAAAATATAAATAGCAGAGATTTCGAATATTGTCGGCCGCATATTTTGCCGGTGCAATGATTGGGGTATGCCTGTGTAACATCAAAACTAGAAACGTAACACTGAACTTTTTATTTGTCCTTCAATGATTTCGACTCGTCAGGAAGAATTCCTTAGCACAGGTTTGTTAATTTGTGGTGATGATATTAGTCCATATACTAATGTTATTGTCAGTGGTTCCTGTCAGACCAATGATTGGGGTGTTTATCCTTAACATTAACATCAAGAGGTAACGTTGAAATTTGTTCGCCTTTCAAATATTTCGATTTGACAAGTTATTCTCTTTCCACTAGACTTATTGAATTGTATGACAGTGAACCAGGAAGTTGCATTGGTTGGAGAGGCAACAAAGCAAAATCGACTTTGGATTCGATCTTAATTACAATAGAAAATAAGACAAGATGTTTTTATTTTGCTACGAAAAAATCATATTTTTTTATTTTCAAATCCTTTTTCCACTAAAAAATATTGTTTTCCTATACAGGGTGGCGCAAAAATAACATTCCGATGTTTTTTGGCTGTAATTTAAAAAAAAAATGAAAAACTTTGATTCTTCTTGTGGATTATTTTTATTTGGTCTTTTAATTTTTTTTACATCAAGTCAAGAATATATGTTGTCATGTAAATGGCCGCCGCCACAGTTGATTGTCATTTGAACCCTTTTTATGGCATTTTCCATCACTTTGGCCAAAACTTCCGGCGATAGGTCCTCACATTCTTGACGGATATTGTCTTTAAGAGCTGCAAGAGTCTGAGGCTTGTTGACATAAACCCGCGACTTCAAAAAGCCCCAAAAAAAGAAGTCTGGAGCGGTCAAATCAGGCGATCTTGCTGGCCAGTGCAAATCGCCAAAACGGGAGATTAGGCGACCGGGAAATGCATCCTTCAGCATATCGGTTGTGGCACGTGCAGTGTGTGGCGTTGCACCGTCCTGTTGGAACCACATGTTTTCCAATCCCAATTCATCAAGTTGCGGCAAAAGAACTCGTTGATCATTGCTCTGTAGCGCTCACCATTCACAGTAACCGTTTGGCCCGCGACGTCTTTGAAGAAAAAAGGTCCAATGACTCCTCCAGCGAAAACAGCACACCATACAGTGACCTTGAGCGGGTGTAATGGCTCTTCGTGGGTTACACGCGGATTTTCATTGCCCCAGAAGCGTAAATTTTGCTTATTTACGTACCCGCTAAGATGGAAATAGGCCTCATCACTCATGATTATTTTTGATGAAAAATCATCTTCATTATTGCTCAAATAAATAGTCACCAATATTCCGCGTTCTGGAGCAGTGTAGCGTAACATTGTTTATTAACGTGTATTTCGCATGTGTTTACTACACAAATGTCAAAACAGAACTGACATTAGGGGCCAATCGCAAAATTTATAGCATTTTCTGATAGGAGGATTACTTTTGCGCCACCTTGTACATCTGGGGATTTCTGTAGGAATATATCGATCATTTGCGAAAAGACCGGCATAACTCAAAAAACACTTTTTATACCCTCCACCATATATGGTGAGGGTATATATCAGTTTGTCATTCCGTTTGTAATATGTCGAAATATAGGTTTAAGACCCCATAAAATATATATATATGTGATCCTTATGCAATTTTAAGTCGATTTAGCGATGTCCGTCTGTCTGTCTGTCTGTCTGTTGAAATGGCGGGGGTGCCTATTTTTACCCAGATTATTGAACATCCTCCCGAGCAGTTTGGTATTTAAAATGAGCAAAATCGGTTAAGCGGTTCAAAAGTTGTGAGTGAAAATGTGAAGGTACCTCTAAATTTTCCATACAAATTTGTACAATTTTTCTGTATCTACTTTTTTTTCTGTTAAGTAAGTAAAAATGTTATTAAGTCTTCTTATTGTTCGATTACGTTTATTGTCTTACATAGAGAATAATAACATTCTTAGAGCTATATGTGTGTTACTCTTAATAACTAAGTTAACGTAAAAATCAACAATGTTAAAGTCGCTAACAGAGCAGACCTCTGTAAATAACATTGCTATAACTAAATAAATAACATTACTAAACTAAATAACAAAAGTTCGTTACATAAATTGACAAAACATATTCATATTACAGTTCATGCAAAATTTAGTATGGAGGGTATTCAAAGATTCGGCACAGCCGAATTTAGCCCTTTTTACTTGTTTTTCAAAAAAATGGTATTGATATATCTTTCCCTCATTAAATGGCGACGAAAAGTATTTTGTATTTTTCTTAGCAGTTAGGCTAAATTGAAAACTTTAAATGCAATTATCTCGAAATCGCTTTTTTGAGTTATGCCGGTCTTCTCGCAAATGAGAGATATGCCCTTTTAAAAAAAAGAAAGCTAAAGTCGAATTTCCTGTGAAGTATTGCGTTGGAATCTGAGAAAAATACAAGCAGAGTCTGAGGATATGTCCTTAAAATCTGAGGTATTTGTGGGAAAAAGTATTCAAAATTTGACACATTTTGTGCACCAAAAAGTACACAAAATCGGATGATGTTTTTGCAGTGGAAAAATTTGAAGACCTTTTTAATAAAATATTTTAAATATTATTTAATTCTTTTATTTTCTGTCGATATAAAGAAGTTAAAATGCACAAAATTTATGAAAATAGTATACGCATATTCATTGTAAACTTACACATTTTGTGTTGTTGCGTTTTTGGAGAATTTTTACGCATTTACAATGGAATTTTACGCATTTAATGTTTTCCTTTACACGTGAATGAGTTAATTACACACAAATTCGGTAAACGTACTCTTTTATTTCACAATTTCATTTAATTTTTATGCACCTTCAATGTAATTTTACTCATTTTGTATTCACCAACTTACGCATAATGTGTGTATTTTTTTCATTTACGCACACAGAGTAAATTTACCCAACTTATAGTAGGAGTACAGTTTCCTACTATAGGTTGAGTAAATTTCAACAGAAATTAATTAGAGTGTATATATATATATATATATATATTTAATACAAACTTAATGACATTATTCAAAAATTATAGAAAATAATAATTTTCTAGTAGTAAATTTACTACTAGAAAATGGGTAAATTTTGTGTAATGTATCGCATAGTGAGTAAAATATAAACACAAAATGCGTCAACTTGTTTTGTAAACACTTTCTAATACAATATTACACATATAATGTTATAATACGCATTATGTGTTTATAATTAAATATTTCGTGACAAAATTTGTCGATAAATTCAAGTTTTACACACAAAGTTTGTGAATGTACTATTTTGTAATAGTGATAAAAACATTGTCATTTTTGTCATTTACAAATTAGAATAAAAACTATAAATATTAAAAACCAAAAATAATAAAACAGAAAAATAAAATAAATTTTAAAAGCGGCTACATTATTTTTTTTATTAAAATTGTTAGACTTATAAGGAGGTAATGTTAATTTAGCAATTATTTGTGTTTACAACAATACTTCTTCTTTCTGTCCTCAGGCTAATGTGATCAGTGGTAGCGATGACAATATAATTTTTGAATTGGCAGTGAAAGAATTTGAAAGGACTGGTGTTAAATTAGACGTAATGAACATTTGGATGTGACCAAAGTAAATATCTTTTATGACCGAATTAAACACGCTGCAATATTTAAATTTTTGAAACTTTTCCAAGTCTTTTATAAAGCTTTTCTGTAGAAAGTGCTAATAATCTATGGCTATTTCTTGTATTACTATGAACTTTTTCTATTGGAAAAACTCTAAACAATTTAAAGATTTTTTTTTTAAAATAATTCATTTTTCAAAAAGACAGACGTTTGCGGTATTGCCAATTTTGATTGCTTCATTGGCAACACCGCAAATCAATTTATTTTTATTTCCTCATACCTAATTTAAATATATATTAATCTTGGTAAGCCTAGGAGATGCGAAAACGCAATGCGGGGCCTTAATGAGTTGAGAACGATAAGTTTTGTTAAAAAGTTAATTAATTATAAACAAAAACACAATTTAAGGCAATTTCTGACGATATATTAGTTTCAATTGATTTGATTGTGTTTTAGGATTATGAATTCGTAATGGAGCTGTACTTGAAGAAAACAAAACAGAGCGTATGAGTGATATTAATTTTTATGAAATATATCTATAAATTTGCTTAAATTTTATTTAATCATCTTGAAGCTGCAAAAACAAAAACAGGCCAATTCACATGTGCCGCATAACATTCGGTTGTAATAAAAATCATTTAAGAAATACGTAGTCATAGAAGTGGTTGCATGTACCACATTATAGTCATAATAGTAATAAATGTACGTGTCTTAACAATGAAATGAGACAGTACAAAAAGAAATATAGTTTTTAACATACAAGTTAAAAGATTTTATATTCCACACATTCCAATTTCCAAGATACATATATATATATGTATGTGTGTGTGTACATGGTACTGCATAAAGACATTATACGAAATCGTTGATGCCACATGTCACGCAAGAATAGAATTTATTTTAAGGCGCCAAAGACGTGTTTCCCTTTTTATCGAATAAAACACAAAAAGAATCTATTTAAATTTTTATTGTAGTTACTAAACATACGTATGCGTATGTGAGTTTAAAATATATAGTTTTTATATTATATTATTCAACATTTTCATTACTTTTATAAAGAGAAAAGAAAGAGGAAAAATCATCTAGGCAACCATTTGTGGATTGAGAAGAGATAGGGGGGAGTATCATTCAAACGTTTGTCCTTTTACTTAAATGGTTTGCAAGTACTTGTACTATTTTATTTAAACGTACATATTTCGTATCTATGACAGTTGTAAATTTTTTAATAGAAACACAATTTCGCGCTTTTAAAAAGGACTGAGTGATGCAGAGAAAAATGCAAAAAATTATAATTGTGTTATAAAAAAAGTGTTTTTTTCCAACTATTACAGTATTGTATGTAAAATATGATTGTGAAAGCAAAAATCCTGTTTAAGTAACGCCAAACGGATATTATAACTAACAGTAAGTCTGCCAGCTATTTAAATAGATTTTTTTTATATCCTGAAGTTTTTATATGAATTATATTTTAAAATAAAATGTGTTTTTATTTGCAAACAATAGAGATGGTAATATTTAAACACCTTAAATGGAATATAAATTCTTGGTAAGAGATCTTTTATATTCGTAGTGAAACAATACTTTTTCCTAAACTGAAAAAAATTGATTTAATATCTTTCAAAAATGCTTTATATTAAAAACTGCCAGTATTTTTTACAGGGACTTTATTGAACTATAGAATGGACAGAATGAAAAATCAAAAGCCTAACAGAAAGCCAAATTTCAGAAACTCCAGTTTCAGCATATGAGGCTCAAGTTTCCCAACTTTGTATATGTCGATTGTAAAAAGTACTATGAAACTTTCAGTTCCTTACACTCTAATTAATTTCTGTTGAAATTTACCCAACTTATAGTAGGAAACTGTACTCCTACTATAAGTTGGCTAAATTCACTCTGTGTGCGTAAATGAAAAAAAGTACACACATTATGCGTAAATTGATGAACACAAAATAGGTAAAATTACATTAAAAGTGCTTAAAATTTAAATTAAATTTTAAAATTGAAGAGTAAATTTACCAAACTTGTGCATAAAGAAACACGATTTTCCTGTAAATGTGCACATATAATTCGTAAAAATCTTAAAAAAATGCGCATTTTTTTTACTACGATGTTGAAAATTTAACAGCTCAAAAATGTTTTTTTTTGTAATAAAAACAACAAATTTATTGCTTAGTAATTCACAATAAAAACAATAAATTTATTGTTTAGGAACTAACAAAAAGAATAAAAACAATAATTTTTTGTTCAGTAACTCCAAATAATTGATAAATTAAAAAAAAAAACTAAAAGTTTTCTTTTTAAATTTTGAATATGTTTTAGATTTTTTTTTTTTTTTTCAATTTCAATATGTCATAATTTTTTTACCATTATAAGTTAGTATATTTACAAACTTTGTGCGTAAAATTTTAATTCTATAAAATAATACTAATTTTAGGCATAATGAGTTTAATTGTTAGCACATAGTGTCTAAAAATACTTCGTGTGTGTATTATTGTATAAGAAAGTGTGCGCAAAAAAGTTTTACACATTTGCCCAATATACCACATAGCAATCAAACTGCAATACAACTTGAGAATAAGCTTATACACTTAAAAAAGTTTGTAAGTTAAAATATCATTTAAAAGAAATGATATTCACTATATTTATCCCCCTTTATTCGATCTTCAATATTATAATATATTATTACTTAAAATCGAGTTCAAGATCCTTTTATAAAAAATAATAATAATGATTATTTATTATTTCTTTTCCTTCAATATTTCGTCACCACATTGGGTGACTTCTTCAGGGAAATTATATAATTTATAATTTATTATATAATTAATAATTTATTATATAATTTCCCTGAAGAAGTCACCCAATGTGGTGACGAAATATTGGAGGAAAAGAAATAATAAATAATCATTATTATTATTTTTTATAAAAGGATCTTGAACTCGATTTTAAGTAATAATATATTGAAATGATATTCATTTAAAAACCGGTCTACTTAATTTTCATTTAAATTAAATGCCATTTGTTATTTATGTTTAAATGTTGATTAATCAACTGACACATCCGTAAGAAACAAATGATATAATCAGTTAAAATAAATGTCAAAATTTTACCTACCAATCCTTAAAAAATAAATGTTTTTTTCATTTATTTGAAATTTTTTCCGTTTTTGTATTTTTTGTTTTTTTTTTTTTAAATAAACTCTTACAATACAAAATGTATGTATGCATATGAAGCTATAAACACTTTTTGTGTGAATGTATTTGTGTATGTATGTGTGTTTATGAAGTTCTTGTAATTTGTATTGAAAAATTTTGTATATATACAACCAATTTAAATAAAAAAACAAATTGAAATTCTTTGAACATTTTTTTTTTTAACAGACAGCAAACAAAATTAAAATTTGTAATAACTGTTACGGACACAAATAAACCACAAGTTTCCGTTTTGTGGGTAATTTTTTTATTAAATTCCAAACAAATGAAAAAAATAAATGAAACTGAAAAAATCGGTAAATGATAGTAAATTATTTCCAATAAATGTATAAAACAGTTAATATAGATATTTCTTTGAAAAATAAATGTATTTTCCTTTATTTTTAAATGGAACGGAAAACTTTTTTATTAAACTACAAACAGTTAACTACATAATATTCTGAGTGTATAAATAGTGTGTTTTAAGCTTTTCTTAATTTCGTTTATTATAATGTTTATAAAATGTGAATTCACAAGCAGTATTTAACAATGCTTGAGAAAAGATTATTATACATTACTTTTTCTAAAGTATGCTTATAGACAACATACACATATTGAACAACGCAATATGACGATTGAAATAGAAATATTTTTCAATACATTCTAGTCTTGTTGTCTTTGTTCTACGCTTATAATGCATACAACAAGTGAAATTAATTTTTTTTAATATGTCAAATGTGTTTTGCGTGTACATTTGGTTGTAAATTTTATAAAGTGAACGTGCAATTGCATATTAAATTTAATTATTTTTATAATAATTTTTATTTATGGTTAAAATTAATTATTATTATTTATATTTAAAATGCATTATTATTTTTTTATTTAAAATGAATTATTATTATTTATATTTAAAATTAAAAATAAATAAAATTTAAGAAAACAATTATGATATCTCTTTTTCAACACTTAATAATATATTATATGTGAAGCTTATTCTACAATTATGAAAAAAAGCTTATAAATATATTGAGTCAAATAAGCTTCTCTATACGCAAGTTAATACAATATTATTTTTGTAAGCTTATTCTACAATTGCAAGAATAACCTTATAGTAATCATACACACATAATATTTTCACAAGGGTTCCGTTTTGATTTTTCAACAATTGTTACGATAGCCTTTTTCAATATATTCTCAAGCCTTTTTCCAGCTTAAGGCTTGTGTTTGTAAGCTTATAATAATATTTTTCTCAAGTAATTCGGTATGTTGGGTGGTGTTTATATTTACCGAATTTTCGTAATATTACATAAAACTTTACCCATTTTGTAGTAATAAATTGACAAGCGTTTTTTAGAGTGTAGCTAATGATTTGCTCGCTGCTTCTGATAATAATAGTTTAACCAAGTCCTTATTAGAAGTTGCTGAAATTGAGTCTTAATTGCTGAAACTGGAGCTTCTGAAATTTGGCTTTCTGTTAGGAGTTTGATTTTGTACTCTGTCCATCCTATAGTTAAATAAAGTCCTTGTTTTTAATATTTCAGAAACAATCAAAGGATTTTCAACATTATTTGAAATATGGTAGCCTGATTCTAAATATTAAAAATAGTCTGTTGATATTATTGTATTAAAAATAAATTGGCCAAATATCTGAATAGTTATAATTCCATATATTGCTTAAATTTTCGATTCGATCCTTTAGATTTTTTTTTAGGTTTAGTTTTGAAGAATTATTTAGAACAATTTAATAAAATTATTAAATTGTTGTTGTCATTATATCAGGGTGTAATGAGTTAAGGCACAGAGAAACAGATTCATGGTGACATAGTGAATGATTTATTTGCTGCAATGGTTGTTGGGTTCAAGTTGCAGCTCACGCTCACGAGACAAAAAGTGGCACCGTTTCAAAAGACCACTTAATACGTTGGGAACTGATATCCAGGGAACTAGATCCAACCTGAAAGATTGAGATAAGGAATAAGATCAGACAGGTCATCCAGTATATGATCACCCAAAGTTCTATGTCAGATCTCCTGTAGTGCCAGACAATCACTTAGGAGATGACGTACCGTCTACTCCACACACTATATACCACAACTACGGATTTGTAGATCACGCACTTGCAGGAGTCTGTTGCCGTGTCAGCCTATCAGCCAGTGACCAGGCATTCTCGAAACATCTATCCTACTCTTACAAAGGAGTATTACGCCGCAGATCGTATGCGAGTCTCGCCGTCCTAAAAGTGTCCAGTACGCGCCATATACCCCTCGCCTTTCGGAGATAATGCTCGAGTATCCCACCCTTAATTGTTCCCAGTGCTATAGCGACTGATATGCTGTAGAGACTTTTAGGACAGATACTGCTCTTGCTTATTCGTCTGCCCGCCTTTTATCGTAAAACTCCGTGTGACCGGATACCCAAACCAGCGTAATAAAAAACATGCAACTTAGCCGAGACAGTTATTTCTTACATTGACCGACGAGGATAGAAGATATAATATACGAATTAAGAACATAAGAAACGCTTAAATATCCATAAAAATACCCACGGTTACCCCAACTAAAACCGCACATAAGAGTCAACAAGTTTCCCTGATAGCCAGAATCTCCGCTTGAAAGACTCTACCATGAACAGGTAACCTGAATGTCCAATTCCTCTTCAGGAGGAAAGCTGACCCAAAAAGAACTATCGAAGTCAATCCTAGGAGCCGAGTAGCCTGATTTCAGTCTAAGATGCGGAGGCATCTGGTTAAGAAATTTAGCATGTCCGTATGATCTAAATTTCCAAGAACAAGTAGCAGCAAGTCGTATCACACTGCTAGCAAAAGTCGCCATCACATGGGAATAATACACAGAGAAATCAGATTCATGGTGACAACCGAGTTTATTGCCAACTGAATAGTTTAGTTGCAGTAACTAAATTATTTAGTTGGCACAACCAAAAATTTTCCAGATCCGATTGAATATATGGTTTCAACCGAAATTCTGTTGTATTTTCCAAATTTCGCCACAAACAAATGTGTCGGTGGCTCCAACCAAACCATTCGGTGGGCAAGAAATTCGGTGGTCACAATTAATCTGTTTTCTCTGTATACGAAGCATTTCATTGAGAGCTCCTGAGAGATACATATTATCGCACTCTAATACAAGTTGCTTTGTAACAACCTGCATGGTAGTTGTCGTCCACCACAAAATAGAGCCGTAATTGAGTATTATTTGTACGATGGCTGTGTACATCAACAACACCATTTATGAACTCAAATTCCATCTTGAACCAAATGTCTTCCGCCTTCCTAATCCTGTGCTTGGTGTGGAGATTCCACAACAATGTCGAGTCTAAGACAATGCCAAGATTTTTAGCATGTTCGGAGAGGGTGAGCTGGTGGTCTCTGAAGTTGCGGAAGTGTGAACCTTGGATTGGCTTCAGTGGTGCTTTTCACTTCTGATTTACTCGAATTCAACCCCAGACGATAGTTTGTGGCCCAGATGCTGAGAGTATCCAGAACACTGGTCATGATGTCACTTATCTTTTTCAGAAACATCCCTCATACTACATAGTTGAAGCAGCAACTTTAACAATCTGATTACACAGTTAAACACAAAAAAAAATTACGGGGTTCCGACGATTGATTCCTGTTAATTGTTAACACAAATATCAAAAACCAGACAAATTCAAGATTGCTCATCATACTTCTAGTAATATTTTGAGATCATCTACATACTATGGGTCAGATTATGGGATGACCTACATAATATTTAGGTCATCCCAAAATCTGACTAGAAATTTGATGAGCAATCTTGAATGTGTCATGTGACATAGAATTTTATGACCAACATTTTTGTAGAACATTTCATCCCCGCCATTCCCCTTTTTCGGGGTGTTTTTTTACAATTTCTTAGAATAAAGCCAAAAAATGCCATTATGAGGGGGAGTTAGAGGGGTAATATGTTCAACAAAATTATTTGCCATACTATTATCTACAAAGTTCTTGAACATACCCTATACCTCAGATGTAAAGAAAACATAGTTTTATACACCGATATGCCGCAAGAACAGGCCAGAGCTGGAAAACTTTAACCGTTTTCAAAATGAAATTCCGATGTGATCTATCAAAACGCCGACACACGTATATTTTTTTTTTGTCTTCTTAACAAGAATAAATCGTCAGAACCTCGTAATTTTGTACAGTGTTATCCAGCTTTATATGAACTGAATTATTAATCAGAAGCCTCAATAGGGGTGAAGAATCCAATTTTATAAACAAGCCACAGAGTGACTTCTTTTTTACTTCTTTTTTTACGATGTAGTTACAATTTACGTGACAATACTAACACTTTAAATTTGGATTGTGATGAAAGCGCTACGACCACTAGCCAGTTAGCTTTTGGAACTAATATTTTTCTAATATTTTCTAATCTATAACATTATTATTTAATTAGCCAATTGAACTAAATGCAGATTTACACACAGAAATCAACAATTAAAGTGAAAAAATTAAAGAAAAAACTCAATTTTCGATATTCTTTTTAGCATTTCTCAACGTTCTTATATTAAAGTTAATTTTATGTAGAACTCACATCTGTAAAAAATAAAAGATTAAGAACTACTTCTCCGCAATAGATATATATTTCAGAAACACGATTTGATGAAACTTTTTAAACTTCAGAGTTTTTTTAGGAGGTGAAAATATTTTAAGAAAACTTTTAGTAGAAGTCTAAGCAAAAAGTAGGGTTTTCTTGAGTTTTGTTTTTTATCAGCAAGTTGTCAAATATAAATCTGACCTCCAATTTTAAAAATTCAAAATGTTGGAAACAACATGGCGGACGATTTTTTTAATGATCTCATTCATTTTAAATTATATATCAGAGAGCTTAATATTAATCTGTCGTCGGACATCTGGATTCTTCTTAAAACTCTTCATATAAAAGTTGTCAAGGGTGGCTTTGAATAAATTTTATCTGATGCCAAAATTTAGAAATATTTTCATTTATTTGATTTTCCATATATTTATTTTGAGTATATGTTAGTGAAGCCAAACTAAAATGTCATACCTTAATTATATGCATGCAATAAAATATAAAAATTATTTGGGACCCATCACTAAAAATTTCTTATTTAAATAATTTTATATTTGCATTTTAATATTGTAAAGTAAATTTCCATTCAAGAAGTTTAACAAAAATAACATTTGTTGCAAAGTTATCAAAGATATTCTTAAATGCTAATTTCAACACGTTGCAGAGTAAACAAATTTCATATGAATATTTACAGAAATTTCCAACTAAAGATTATGAGTTTATGAAGAGGAAGTGTCTGTCTGTCTATCTGTCTGCCTAATATGTGTTGGTTTATAAGTGATACATATGAAAAGTTATGAAAAAAGCAAAAAAAAAAAAAAAAAGAAAAACACTTTAGAGTTTAATAAAAATCATATTTGCTGTTGTATGAAGATAAAAAACAAAATGAAGCTATCAAGGATTTGTAACAACAATAATGATTGCACAAATGATGATGACGATGAGTACTAACGTAAGTTAGTATGATGATGTTATTGAGCTGGGATTTTGTATTGAATGTTTTTGTGAATTTTATTCAAGCAAACAATATAAACCCTTAAAGGTGATTAAGTTTTTTTTTCCACAAAACTGTAAACAAAAATTTTCACAAAATATATGAAACTTTTCATAAAAACTACTAAAGTTCGTATTTGTGTTTTAAAAAGACTGCATTCATTTAATAAAAGTTTCACTGGCTAATTATTAATGAGGTATTCTTTTAGTGTAATATTAAAATTTTAAAAGAAACTAACCATATATTTTTGATTTGACCTATTTGAGGGTTAATTCAATGTATTTATGCATCACTGTGTGTGAGTACTTTATAAGTCTATAACTATCATATTTAAAAGTACGTGTGTATGTGTGTGTGTATGTATGTATTTGAAAGTTCGTTTGTTCTTTTTGTGCTAAATAAAATGTGCGTCAATGTTTGTTTTACAAACTCTGTTTTTGAATACAAAATAGTCTTAAGGCACATGTTATTAGTATCATCACAATGTACTTTGTATCAATGTGGTATCTGCCACTTGTACTTTTACATACAAACCATTATACGTTCAATATTCTACGAGTAGTATTTAACCAAACACATACATACGCACACACATAAATGTAAACACAATGTTTAACTACTAGTATCTATCTTTGGATTGGTAAAATTGTTTCATAGAAAAAGTAATTGGCTTTTTCTAAAACAACACAGTTCATTCAATACTTACATAACTACCTACTAGACAAACACACACACATGCACACATACATACCCAGGCAGAAAAATAAAGTTAGCACCTGAATGGCAGTGTCGGCAACGGAAAATAATATATTATCATACATAAATTAATATGTCGGTATGCATTACTATATGTAATTATACCCTTATGAAGAGCGAAGTTGATTTAACGATGTCCGTCTGTGTATTTCGGTTACATGTGATTCATTTCTGTTTGCTATTGAAAATCAGCCAGTTCGGTTGATAAATAGCTAAGACTTCCAGGACTTCCTCTAATTTTTTCAGTAATTTTTTCAGTAAAATCCGTTTTTTTATATGTATGTTGAATATTACGCATAACAAAACATCCATTTGTTGAAATTCTTTTCTTTCACCTCTTCACGTTTTATTTAGAAACAACAAACCGATACAAAGATTTGTCATTTAAATAAAAACCAAACATATCTCAAATGAACGAAAACTTTTTATATACCTCTATTAACGATGATTTTATATGAGCTTCAATGGTTCAGTTGTCTAAACGCTATGTCATAAAAATTTTTTTTCTCTTAGGCGCGTGTTCGATACCTACCCCCGTCAATTCAACTTTATTTTTTTGTGTACAATTTTTTTTTTTATATATTCTTAAGACTTTTTTTTTGTTTATTTTTTGTTTTTTTGACATTAAATAATTAATTTTAATAAAATTTTAAATTAATAATTATATAATCCATAATTAGCCTATTTATCAAAATTTTTATAAAAACCCTTTGATACAAACGGTTTTATTTCTATTTTTTGCTACGATTTAAAAGAATTTATAAAAAGATTTTTAAACCATTTTATTTCTCATATATTAAGAAAATTTTATACATAATTCCCCTTTGAGTGCAACTGTTTTAGGTCATAACTTATAATAATTTATATAAAAAAAATAAAAACTATTTTCCTTGAAATTTTTAAAATTAAGCTTAAGAAATTAAAAATATTTTTTAATAAAAAAGCAGCTAAATCAAACGTTTTTATAGAAATAAAACACATGCAGTTCTAGTGATTGCTTTTAACGATTTGTAAAAAAATATTTTTTTGGTCGAAAATTGTTTTTTTTTACAACTAAAAAGATTTTTGAAAAAAAAAAAAATAATATGACAACACTGTTTGGCATTTTGTTTGTGGTTTTTGTTATTTTTTTTATTTTATTTGTTGAACTTTTTTTCTTTCACATATACAAACAACAAACACATACAAAGATTTACCTAAAAACTAAACAAATTAGCTTTGAACGAAAACTGTTTATTTACTTCTATTAACGATGATTGCGTATGTGCTTCAATGGCTCAGTGGTCTAAGCGCTTCTTTTAGTAGCGCGATCGATCTCCGTCTATTCAACTTTTTTTACAATTTTTTTTTACATATTATTAAGATTTTTTTATTTGTTTTTTTTTTTTATTTTTTTTTTCAACATAACTACAGCACAGTTGAGTTAACGATTTCGGTCAGTTTTTCTGTAGATTTGGAGAACGGAAAGAGGAAAAATTCCAAAATAACGTACGAGCATCTTAGTTATCAATACACAACATCTGACCAAATGTGGGCGGGATCTGTGAATTGAGCGTGGCACAAAATAGATTAATTTATATCTTAAGAACGGTAAGACCGAAATTAAGCAATACATAAATGGACTAAAAACATCAAAATTTTTATAAAAACTAAAATTTTAGAACTGAAATATGACCTATGGATACGTCTTATATAGCAAAAGATCGAAAATCTTTAGTATAACATATTTGCTAAAAAACTCGGAAATATCGGTTCAGATACAAAAAAGTTATGGCCAAAACATAAATTTTTTTTAAATACCTATTTTCTGCAACCATAAATCTTCCCGAGTCCAAGTTTTATTACCAAACTAAATGGTTAATTTCCTCTTAAAGGCGTCTGTATATAAATCTGTCAATTCCATATATGTCCATATATAAGCTTCAGTTTTTTCCCAACCATGGTGAAGGGTATATAAGATTCGGCATAGCCGAATTTAGCCGCCCTTGTTTTTTTTTTAAATTCCTTATATTGTTCTATATATAACCACATATAGTTATGTATTGATCTTTATAAAATTAGATATGATTTATATGATATATGGTTCACACGGGATCATATTTACTTTTATATAACTTATACAGAACCATATAAAATTATATATGCAATATAATATTTGAGATATAATAATATATGGTTCATTATCAAAAATAACTTTAATATTTTAGATATTGATATTTGCAAACACTTTCGTGATATTGTTAGATACAATTCCATATCAAGAGTATTTTTGATATGATGTAAGATATAATTATATGTGGTTGCATGTCATGAACTTATGGGAGCTTTGATAGTCTCCTATTTTTATTTATTTTAATTAACACATTTTATTGAAGTTTTTCTAAAATATATTTTTGCTTGTTATAATTTTGATTTATAAATTAAACTGAAAATTTGTTGACATAAAAAACTAAGAAATATTATTTATATTATATTATTTACAATACAAAAATATAACTTGTTACCAAAGATAATGGGAAAGTCTCCACAGACTCAAATCCCAACCAAGGAGATATATTTTTTGTTTTGTTCTATATTGTTATTTTTTTTACAAAACTTTAAAATGTTAGACGATACGGGGCAAGACCTAGAAATTCTTGATAGGATGTAAGATATAATTGGCTTATAATAATCTAGATACATAAAATTTTATATGATATTTGTTTCCAAAAGTGGTGAAAATTTATATATATTTTTGTTTTAAATATTATAATTCTTTATTTCTTAGTCCATAAGATATGATTATATATAACATTCAATATAGTTGTAAATAATTTTTTAGTCTCACTAATTCAGCCATAATACGTAGACATTTCTCCCATTTTCCCCAAATTTTCAAATATATAATTATATATAACACAATTAAACGAACAAATGTAGTCTAATAAAGATAGCCACACACTGCTGAGTGCTTAACTCACTACAACTCGGACAGACCGAGTTCTAATACACTAGATTCCGTATACCTTATATTGTTGGATCTAATCTGATGCAATTCGATTTGACATTTTTGGATAAATTTGTATTTTACTTAGTCCCTAAATATATTGCTGGATCTAATTTGATCTGCCATTTTTCGGATCAATTAAGATCTTTCTAAATCCGCAAATGTATTGCTGGATCTAATTTTATCTGCCATTTTCGGATTATCTAAGATCTTTCTAAGTTTCCAAATATATTGCAGGACCTAATTTGATCTGCCACTTTTCGGATCAATTTAGATATTAAGGAATTTAAAATTGGATATGATTAAATATTGTGCCAGATAAGTTTTTTTTACTCGGAAAACTAAATTCCGTATATATTATATTGTTGGATCTAATCGGATACAATTCAATCTGACATTTAAATTTGTATCCTACTTATTCCTAAATATATTGCTGGATCTAATTTGTTCTGCCATTTTTTTTTGTATCAATTTTAATCCTTTTAAATCCCTTAATATAATGATGGATCTAACTTGATCTGCCATTTTTCGGATCAAATAAGATCAGCTAAATATTAAAAAATAACAAATTTGATATGACTAAATATTGCTCCAGATACTTTTTTTTTTATTCGGGTAATTGTAAATGACTTAAACAAAACAATTTATACTTATATATGCTATCACATACATATTTGAGATATAATAATATATGGTCCCTTACCGAACATATTTTTTAATATTGTATGATATATTATTTTATATGATTTAATGTATGTATAAGAATTATTTCTTTAAAGTTTATTCAATATATTGGCTCATATCAATATATATATATATATATATATATATGATACAGGATAAAAAATTATTAAACTATTAATTGAATTACCGATAGTATGCAAACGTTGCAAAGTTCGCGCCATCCAACAATTATTCACTGATAGCAAACAGGTAACTTTAAATACTGTGTCAACTCATAATCGACCGATGCTTTTCCAGCACTGTGCTGATAGTAATTTTCTGTCTGGGTTGTTGCACCTTAGGTTGTTTTTAAAGTTTATTGGTTTGCCAGTACTATTTGTTTTTTGTAAGGTTGGCAATTTCTACCTGGGGAGTTATTATTACAAAATCTACATGAATTGTAACAACATTTACAACAAATAGTGGTAACATTTGTTAACTGTATTAGAATGTAAAAGTGCATAAATTAAAAAAATGTAAGAAAGTGTTTTTTTGTAGTTAAAAAAAAAGAACAAATTTTAATTAAATTAAATAAATTTAAAACTATTTTAGAAATCGCTTGTATTGGATACAAAATAATTTTAGACCGATTTGTACTACTACCTACGATACAAAGTGGAAATATTTACTAGATAAGACATTTCGTTTGTAAAAAAATACAGTATTTAGGTATAAATTCACCAATATTAATTTTTTAATGTTTATTTGCACCTTGATGTTTCCATGACGGGAAAATTAAAAAAAAAAAAAACAGATTTGGAGTGAGGATACCAAAGTCTTTACAACTTAACAATTTTGATTCCGTGTAGGGCACATTTTTCTAGATTTGTGCCCTAATGTAGTTTTCGATTTTGATCAATTCTTCCAGGTGATCAATTTTTTCTATGTTTACAAATTCAATGAGATTGTTTATTTTTGATTTCTGCAAAAATATACTAAACAACGTGGTGCCTTGAAATTTATAATATATGTTTTATAATTTTTGTTTAAACTACTGCCACAATATGTTTTTACCTACCAGACCTTTAACAAGATTTTATTCGCGAATAAAAATAATTTTTTATAAATCACGATAAATTTAATTTTAAACCCGAAGGGTTTCATGGAGTTTCTATAAAACAGCCTCCTCGGGATGGCCCATTTTTATTATCACAGTATATTAATACTCTACTGGAGCAAAAATTTGTTCCGTTTTCCCCTATCTCGTTTAGTTTTCGAGATACCGGTTATTTTAAAAAATTACCATATTTCAAAAAAATCTAAAAAACTAAGCGAGATTTGCAAGTCAATTTTAATGTTTTTTTTATTTTGGTTTCATTCGCAAATCAAATCAATCTTTTTTTAACTCGTAAATTAAAAATCGAATTATGTTTAAAATGATTTGATTTAACTGAATCAAAAATATTCAAATTCGATTTAATAAATTGATTTATAAAATATTGAATCAACACGCTGATTTACAAAACGAACTATTTTTTTCGCTAATTAACACAGTTCAACACAAAAAAAAATTAACGGGGTTCCGACGATTAACTCTTGTTAAGGAGACCAAAAAAATATACGTGTGTTGGCGTTTTGACAGTTTACATTGGAATTTCATTTTAGAGGCGGATTAAATTTCCCAGCTCTGGCCTGTTCTTGCAGCATATCGGTATATAAAACTATGTTTTCTTTACATCTGAGGTGTTGGGAATGTTCAGCAACTTTATAGATTATGGTAGGCCAAATATTTTTGTAGAACATATTAACCCTCTAACTCCCTCACATAACGGCATTTTTTGGCTAAATTCTAACAAATTCTAAAAACCACCCGAAGGAGGGGAAGGGCGGGGATGAAATGTTCTACAAAAATGTTGGCCATAAAATTGAACTATATATGTCAGAACACACCAAATCTGAAAACTTAACACAAACACCACAAACCAATAAAATTTAAGATTGCTCATCAGATTTCTAGTCAAATTTTGGGATGACCAATATATTATAAGTCAGATTTTGGGATTACCTACATAATATTTAGGTCATACCAAAATTTGACTAGAAATTTATTATTATTAAATTTATTATTTTATTACAGAGTGGGGCGAAAACCAACATCTGATTTTCTTTGGCTAAAACTTTTATTTAAAGTCAAAACTTTAATTGGTTTTAAACTGATTTTGTTTATTTTATTTATTTTTTATAACTTTTATATTTGTTTTGTTTATTCGTACTTATAAATTTTGTTTTAATTAATTGTGGAACAATTTTTCTGGCAAACGTCTGTCGTAGGCGTTGAAGAAAATTTGGGCTCTTTTGATTACATTTTACATAACTATGCACGGCTTTTATGGTGTCACGTTGTCAATATGAGCTCGAATGCTCGGAACTTGTTCGCGTGCTCCAACGACTTAAAATATCCCCAAAGGAAAAAGTCTGGGGCAGTCAAATCGGGAGATCTAGCTGGCCAAGCCAAATCACCGAAACGCTAGATTACACTCGCTAAGAAGTCATCCTTCCCGTCCTTTTGGACCCACATGCCCTCCAAATACAGCGATCTTCGTTCATCATAATTGCGTAGCCATTGGCTCCTTCCAAAAAATAATGTTCAATCACCTTTTTCGACGTAACTATACACCACACGGTGTCTTTGATAGGGTGTGAAATATGCGTGAATTTTCCGTTTCCCAGAGCCAAGCATTTTTGATTTGTGCTTTCTTAAGGCATTTAGCGATTCATTGTTATTCATAATAAATTTCAAACGTGTCTTCTTTAAGAAGTTCAAAATTAAGCCCAAATATGAATCCATTTGCAAGAATGGTAGCACTTTCCAATAGGGTGATACTTATTGCCCCGCATTGTAAATCTTAATTTACCAAAACTGTAATTTTAAAATTTTGAGAAATCGTAAAAAATAAAACACATGAAAACACAAAATTTTCACGATAAGATTAAGGTATACATAGTTTAAAAAAATTCATGGATTAATTCTGAAGATATAGCATATTGTGTCCAATGAAATGTATGAATTTTCCATTAAAGTTCTTCTTGGTGTATGAGTAAAGCACTCGAAAAAAAATTAGTAGAAAAAGTTGTAAACGGTTTTAATCCCACTCTAATATTTTTGTACTGATTTTTAGTAAAAATATTATTATTCAGCAAATTTTTATGCTACTTAAATTTTACAAATTACAGAATATTTACAAATTCTTGTTACTAATTTCAGAAATCATTTTATAAATTTTTGAAAATCAATTTGCTAAAATTAGCAAAAAAAAAAAAAATCACTTATTTTTAAAAAGTTTATATTGAAGTAAATATTATTTCTAATAAATAAAACTTAGACCTACTAATTTTAATTACCTGAAAATGTTATATAGATTAAAAAAGGGATCGGAAGTGAAGATACCCACTCATGTCGAAAAATAGGACATCCACTTAAAATAGCACTAAAAAGTTTATGTAGTTCTAAAAAACAGCCCTTAAAAAAGAATTAAAAATTGACATTAAAAGTAAAACGAATTGATTAAAAATATTTTTCAAAACAAAAATTAGCAAATGAAAACAAAATGATAAATTCCTTTATGATTTTTTTTTTTCAATTTTGAAACCTTTAATTTTTTTGTCCAAAATATTTTTTGAAAAAAATAAATAAAATGAATAAATTTTGATGCTGAATAAAAAAAAAATAATTTAAAATTTTCTACCAATATTAATAATATTCAGTAAATTTTTTTTGAAGAAAATCTAATAATTGTTCAAATTTTAATAAAACACTCACATTTATTTCTAATAAATATATTTTCTCAAAAATTTAGCATCACCATTAACATCGCCTTATTATTTTTTTCATAGTGGTGCATATCATAGCCTTGGGATTTGGATTCAGATGCAGATGTAAATGCAACATACAGCTAACGCGATTTTAGGACTTCCATATTGTATTAGGTATTAACTTTGTGCATAATAAAACTAAAGTAACAAAAATGCAAAGTCGTTATCTTGTTAAATCTTTAAGATTTCATATGCAAAATATTTTACTCTTTTTACATTATTTTGTTTTTTAATAAATAACAACTTAAGTAGCTGTGATTTTTTTATTTCATAATTTTTTTTTGGATTTAACGGATGCTATTGTCAACAATTCAACTTGACTTGAATTTGTATGATGATAGAGAAAAAAAAATGAATAAAATAAATAAAAACTCAAAAGAATAAAAGTTACCTAGACAACAACTGGTTGGTTAGTGTACGCTAAAATGAATAAAAAAAAAAAATGAGAAAAATGTGAATAAAATATTTTAAAGAAAATGATATCCTGTGAAGGATGTACCTACATATAATTTTCTGCAAATCAACAAAGCATAAAAGGACCACTTAAGGAACTAAGTACAACAGCAGCAAGTAGCAAACAAAAAAAAATCACTTTGAAGCTTAAAGCTGAAGTATAACAATAAGAAGGCGCGAAAGTGAAGACAATTTTTTAACAATAATCTTGAGCGAAAAAAAAATTATGAAGGGTAAAGGAAATTATAATATGCAGGGGGGTTTAAATGCGCATATACACTGTACACCTTTTTTTTCATATTATTTTATGCTTCTTCATTTCAGGCACACATAATTTTTAAATTTTTTGATTTACTTGTTAGTAAAATAAGAAATTTTTTTTAGTAGCTTGAATTTCTTTTCTTTGAATTTTTTCTTCTTCTTTGTGTTATGCGACGAGTATATTCGCGAAATGCAATAAAAACATTTTTTACATCGTCGTAACTTAAACACAGATTTCTTTTATACTCTAGTTTTTTTTTATACCCTCCACCATATATGGTGAGGGTATATATCAGTTTGTCATTCCGTTTGTAACATGTCGAAATATAGGTTTAAGACCCCATAAAGAATATATATATTCGTGATTCTTATGCAATTTTAAGTCGATTTAGCGATGTCCGTCTGTCTGTCTGTTGAAATGGGGATCACGACGCGAAGACGCAAGCGGGGTTGCCTATTTTTACCCAGATTATTAAACATCCTCCCGAGCAGTTTGGTATTTAAAATGAGCAAAATCGGTCAAGCGGTTCAAAAGTTATGAGTAAAAATGTGAAGATACCTCTAAATTTTCCATACAAATTGGTACAATTTTTCTGTATCTATTTTTTTGATGTTAAGTAAGTAAAAATGTTAAAGTCGCTAACAGAGCAGACCTCTGTTAACGTTATTAAAACTAAATAACAAAAGTTCTGTTACATAAATCAAAGACTTTAATTTGTTAAAGTAAGAACATTAGTTGAAACTATTTCCCAATGGGTGACGCATCTGAAAAATAATTCTCCCTATTTGGCATATTCTGCTACAATATACAACAGGGTATTATTGATTTTCTATTTCGTTCGTAACATAAAAGAATGTTTGCCAAAAGCTATGCAAAATATATGTTTTATGTGTATATTATACTTTAATTTTCTAAATCAATATTCATTTAGATGTTCAAGAGCACAGTATTGCAATTTTTCGTATGTGTATTTATTTTTTTGAAAGAAAGAATTAACATAAATATGGATTTTCCAATGCCTAAATACTTCAAAATTATACAAATTTAACGAAAAAATACCATTTTGATCGATGAAAATTTGTTTTTTTTTTTACAGAAAATGTGAAACAAATGCTTTTATCACGTCGAACATTTTAAAAATTGACTTTAGTATTTTGAAATAAGTCTGCTAGTGACAGCTTAATGTACTAGAATTTTAAATATGTATTAAATCTCATATCTGTGGTTACTAAGGCATGGCGCAGGGTATAGTTATCTATTTACTTAAGCGCCATCTACTGCTAAGTATAGACACTAAAGCAATTATGTATTTAGCTCTATATGTATGTATAAATGTCTTTGGCCCCATGGCTAGGTCCAAAGAAATTTATATATAAAAGAGCAAAATGCATAATTGGTTTAGTGCCGCTACTTTTCAATAGGTGGCGCAAAATCACATTTAAACTATATCCTGCCCCATGGCGATATAGCCTTGGATTAGGCTTTCAATCAATTTATTTACCAAAAATATTAAATTAACTACATACTTAAAAATTTTAATGCATTCAGATGTTGCTAGTAGACTTATTCCATAATTTTAAAATCAATTTTTTAAATGTTTGACGTAATAAAAGCATTTGTTTCACATTTTTATGTCAAAAAAGAAATTTTCATAAAGGAAAACAGTATTTTTTTAATTCCATTTGTATTTTTGAGAATTGAGGGATTGACAAATGTATATTTATGTTAATTTTTTCTTTTATAAAAAAATACAGATGAATAAAGTGCGATATTGTGCTCTTAAACATTTAAATGAATATTGATTTAAAAAATTAAGGTATAATATGCACATAAAACATATATTTTTATAGTTTTTGGCAAATATTCATTTATGTTACACAGAAAAAAGAAAATCAATAATATTCTACTGCATATTGTAGCACAATATGGCTAATGGAGACTAGCTCTGCATCAAAATATGCCTTATGGAGAGAATGCACCTTCTGGTGGGCCATCTATTGACAAATAGTTACAACTCATGTTCTTTTTTAACAAATAAATTTCTTTGCTGTATTCTCTCCATTAGACAAACACACTTCAATTTTTTAAAGAAAGAACATTCGTTGCAACTATTTATCAATACGTGGCGCATCAGAAAGTGCATTCTCTCCATTAGGCATATTCAGCTGCAGAGCTAGTTCCCATTAGCCGGAACATAATCGAGTATTTGACAAAAACTATGCTTTAAAATGTGTTTTTTGTGCAGTCCATGTTTAAAAAAACTAGTGAAAATGTAAAGGTGCCTCTAAATTGCCTATACAAATTTAGTACAATTTCATAGTAGCGACTGGTACATAACATATTTTCTCATATTTTTTCACCAGTCGCTTAGCAGTTAATATTTTGTATTCACCTCAAACATTTTTCCACCACTAAAATTGTTTTTCACCACAAAAAAAATTCACCTTAAAAATTTTGTTTTCACCTCTAAATTTTATTTCCACAAAAAAAGTTCTTTTCACATCTTAAAAAGTTTTTCACCTCAAAAAATTTTTTCACCTACATAATTTTACTTTTAAAGTTTTTTTATATTATTTGTATCAAAAACAGAAGAGAACATCTTTTTAGGATATTGGTGGAGGGTATTCAAAGATTCGGCACAGCCGAATTTAGCCCTTTTTTACTTGTTTTTGTTCATTTTTTTTTTGGCCAAGATTTATATTTGTGTGTGTATTAGGGCGACCCGTTTGGCTAAATTGTTGTAACTCTTGGAATACACTTAAAGAAAAAGCTTCATAAATTCAATGATGTATCAGATTTATTTAAAATTTTTTTCCTTAATAATCAAACATTTAATAGTATTTAACATAACATCTCATAAATATAGCAAATTGTTTCATTGCAAGAAAGTTGTTATAAGGCGTAATAAAATGTAAATTGACATTGCTTTATTGACAATTATATAAAATTACTAACCCCCCAATAAATAAGTGCTACCCTTATTAGTAAAATAGCATGTTAAAACTGACTTAAGCCTCATCTTGTCTTTGACAGAGTATGAACCAAAACAACAACAAACAACATCGTGTAACAACAAAATAAATAAAAAAAGAGTCTCAAGTATCTTTTGAAAATATTTTTTAATACATTTATATAAAAAAATAAAATAAAACTGAAATAAAATAAAACCAAGTAGTACAAGTAAGTGATAAAACGTACCGTTTATTGTGTTTCCAGTTAAGAAACAATTTTTTTATATTCCATTTAATTTTACTTTTTGTTCTTTTTTCACTGTTATCATAATAATAATAAAAAACATTCCTTGAAGAGAGTTGAAAAAGAAAAAATCAAAATGTCTTGTTGCTTTTTGTTAAAGAATTTATTTTATTTAAAATTTAATAAATAAATGAAAATTTTTATAAAAATTGCCAGACTCGAATGTTACGAAAATGAGTACTTTAATTTGTATGGCATCAACAATGTTTAGAGTTATAATATGGTTATTTTTTAAGACAAGTTACTCACCCTTAAACTGACAATTAAAAAAAGTGCTCTATTTTTTATTTAAATCACCGTAAATATTTTTATTGTCAAATTAGGTAAACTTATACTAAAAAAACTGGCCTTAATTTTGGATCACTTACAGTTTCAACAAAAAATGTTTTTTTTTTTTTATAAAAAATTTTAATTTTTATCTCTTATTTGATTTTTTTATTAATAACTTATTTATTCTTTGATGTTAAGGTTTGTTTTTTTTATAAAAAATATTATTTGTTTTTCAATATTTCGCTACTCCTTTGTGTAGCATCTTCAGGAAATAATAATTATAATGACAAATTATAAACAAAATTAAAGTTTTGAAAAATTAATTTTTTTTATTGTTTTTAATTTGTCATTATAATTATTATTTCCTGAAGATGCTACATAATGGAGTAGCGAAATATTGTTAAATAAACGACACTTTTTAACCTAATTTTTTTTTTAAATCTCAAAACTGCATTCATAACACAGTTCAACAAAAAAAAATTAAGTGGTTCCGATGATTGATTCTTGTTAAAGAGACCAAAAACCTATACGTGTTTCGGCGTTTTGATGGTTTACATCAGAACTTCATTTTAGAGGCGGTCAAACTTTTCCAGCTCTGGCCTGTTCTTGCAGCATATCGGTATATAAAACTATGTTTTTTTTACATCTGAGCTGCTGAACATACTCTACACCTTAGATGTAAAGAAAACATAGTTTTATATACCGATATGCTGCAAGAACAGGCCAGAGCTGGGAAACTTTGACCGCCTCTAAAATGCAATTACAATGTAAACCATCAAAATTCCGAAACACGTATATTTTTTTTAGTCTCCTTAACAAGAATTAATCGTCGGAATCCCGTAATTTTGGAAAAAGTTTGAAATTGTTTTACAGTGTAATTACCTTACTCGACAATGCTTTTGCAAAAACTTCTACAAAAACTTTTTTAAAGTATTTTGATCTCCTAAACCCGAAAAATGGAAAAATAATTTTTTGGAAAAAAATGAGGAAAAATAATTTTTTAAAATCTTTTCCACATGAATTCCACATAAAAAAAATTATTTACTTGCAATCATGTATGAAAATATTCAGGGGTGTTTTTAGTACCCCGTTAGGATCTAAAAATTGCCTTTTTATTATCCTTAAAGATTTAAAATTTGCTTAAAAGTTTTAACTTTCTAAAACTATACTCAAACAAGACATTTCAGTAAATCTAGGGATCAAAATTGCAAATCCATTCAGTAGATTCAAGAAATATGTTGAAAGTATATTCAAATTTAGAATTTTACTTTGAGCCATATTGGACACACTGCTACTTTTTTCAACCCTGATAATTCAGAAGCTTAAAAACCCATAAAATAATTTATGATTTTGACTACTTCATATTTTGATGAGAAAACATTAATAATGTAAAAGAAGCCTAATGTGTAATTATTATTTCGAGAGGACATGGATTTTCTGCCGTAAGTCAAAAAGGTGCTTAATTTGAAATCATCTACATTTTTAGCCAAAAATTTAATTTTGTATGAAATTTTATTAAAAAAACTTTGAGTCGATTTATCGACCCGTAGAACGAACAGGAGGTTTATTAAAATCATCCATATTTTATCAAACATAAAAATTTATATAAAATTTTAATAAAAATGCTTAATATAGTTATCTCGTAAACTAAGCTGTGTAGGCCTAAAAGGAGTTTAATTTGAGGTTATGTATATTTTCGACTAAAATGTATTAACCAGGCGTCATGCAGGTTGGATCAATATGATCCATACACTTTTTATTGTCATGTAACTTGTAATGAAATAAAGAGATAAAAACAGTTTAAACAATCTTTTATTTCATATAACTAGAGTCGAGGCATGTAAATATAACTTATAGACAGACCCTTAAAAACATAAATCCTTAAATCAGTATTCAAATCTGATTTAAATTTTGACGAATTAATTCGTGACGTAATTTTTCTGATTGATTTATTTACTACCATAATTCAATATTTATCTTATTAGAATAATTAAGTTGATTTAAATAATTCTTTTTATAAATCAAATTAAATGATTCAATTTGAATAATTCAATTTTAAATCAAAGAATCAAATCAATTTTAAATATGATTTGCTTCGCGATCTACAATATATTTTTTTTTAAATCACAATTACCGAACCTATTCTATCGAAGGGTAACCTCTGTTAAGCTTTTCAAAAATTTTGTCCGTTTTGCCCTCACTTAGTTTTCGAGAAACCGGTCATTTTAAAAAATTACCATTTTACAAAATGGCGAATATCTAGAAAACTAAGCGAGATTTGCAAGTAAATTTTAATGTTTTTTTATTTCGTTTTAATTCGCAAGTCAAATCAATCTTTTTTTAATTCGCGAATTAAAAAAAGAATTATGTTTGAAATGATTTGATTCAATTGAATCAAAAAAGATTCAAACAAAATTGATTTATCAACTATGATTTTAAATCTGATTTATAAAATATTGAATCAACTGATCAAGCTGATTTACAAAAAGAATTATTTTTTTCGCGAATTAATTCAATATAGATTTATCTTTTTCAAGGCATGCTTATAGATACGTTTATTGAATTTCAAAAATTAAGAAATATACAATGACACAAAAGCTATGGTCATTTTTAATATTTTCATCTGCATGACGCCGGGGTTGATGTATTTGAATCGATTTATCTCATAATCTGAGGACCGTAGGGCGAAAATAAGCTTTATTTGAAATCACCTATATTCGTGACCAAAAATGGAATTTTATACAAAATTTTACGATTTATCTCTTAAAGTAAGTCCCGTAGACCCAAAAGGATCTTAATTTGAAATCATCTGTATTTAGGACAATAATGTAGATTTCTGTAAAATTTTACTAACAAATTTTAAATTTAAATTATTTATCTCTTAAATTATTTATCTCTAAAGCATATAAATTTTTTTTTTCATAAAATGATGAAATTTTACAGCAATTTTTTTTTAAATCAATTTATCTCGTAAAGTAACTACCGTAAGAGCTTTATTTGAACAGTTATTTTGAAATTTTTAACAAAGACTAAGCAAAACCACACATTACCGAATAATATGCGAAATTATTTATAACATAGACATAAGGACCAATACATTATATTTTGAAGGCGATGAGCTCAAAGTAAAGTATGGACCCATTACTCTAGAGACGATAAAGTAAGTGGTTACTTATATGGTTACGAAGACGGGAAGAGTAATGTATCTAAAAATAGATATTCATAAAAAATTTATTTCAAATATAACGTGGTCATGATGGGAATCGAACCTAGGAATTTCGGTTGCCAATCGAGAACTCTACCCATTAAAACTAAATAAATTATTAAGCTTCATGTTTTCGTGTGTGATGTCGAAATACGCATACAAAAACACAAAAAGTAATGAACGTAAAAATAAATTTCTTAATACTTGCAAATAATACAAAAGGTAATTAGTTAGCAGTACAAGGTAATGCATTAATCTGTGCGATATCAAGTATACCATAAAATGGTACACGCTGAAAAAAAAACGATGTGCTAAAAATACAATATGCTGGTAATATACATACATATATTTTGAAACTTGTAAACCTATATATGTCTGGATCCTTTAAAATGCATCCACCGGCATATATATATATGTTTATCATTATTATGTTTGCATCCCACAAGTATAATAATGATAGAGAAGATCCCCCTTTCGGGAAGAAATGTCCCATATAAAGCGATACTTCCTAATAATACGAAAGCAACACTTCTGGAAGATAAACCGGCAATATTGCCAAATAATAATTTGGAAGAAAACTAGAAGATATCGCTAAGTAATCATTTGGAAGATAAAAAGAAGATATCGCATTTTTATCATTCTGAAGATAAAAAACTTTTTTTTTGCTCTTTAATTTTATTTTTATTTAGAGAAGTAAAATAATATATTAGTGCAACGGTTATAATAACATAATGAATAATGAGAAAATGAAAAGAAACAGCGAAAAAGATATATAAAATAATATAATAATATAAATATTAAAAATAAAATAGTAAAAAAAAAAATTACGTTGAAGAATGAAGAGTTTTTGATTTATTTCTTTTGTCCATGCGATCCTTTGCATGTAGGAAATGCTTTTGCATTATACAACAAATAAAATGCTCTGTCGTATTTGGCAAGAGAGCATAGCACGTATCTGAAATTAAAAAAATAATAGTTTATTTTATTAATATTCCTTACGTTTATTTATTCGTTATTATTTACCTTTGATTACACATATAAAGTTGTAGTTTTTAATTGCAGTTTTATATGTTGTACCGGTCCAGGAAAATTTTGTTGCTAAATTATCAGTCATAATTTTTTTTAATGAAGACCTAATAAAATCAGCTGAATCCCCACCTCCAATTCGTTTTAAAAAAGTTTTGTGAAATGTTTGAAAAAATAATAAAACGCTATATCAGCTGTGGTAAATGCATATACATATATATGCTTTAAGACTTAATACTCACTAATTTTTTCATCATCGTTTCATTTGATATTATGTTTTTATCAAAATCATTGATAGAGTTTTCATCTTCTAAGGGGAATATAGGTAGGGGCGTAGTGTCCAAAACACTAGCTGGCTCTTTATTCATTCTTTTTATTTCATTTTTGAGTGTTATGACCTCTTCCATCAGCCTCCCAATTCCCAATCGTTGATTATACATTTCGTTTGCCACCGTCTTTTTTAAATCATTTAGCTCTTTTAATAAAGCCGGAATGTTAAGCTATGAAAAGGCAATAAAATATTTTGAATTGTTATTATATTTTTTTAAAATGAGAAAATTATTTCTTACCTTGAACAATAATATTTTCTTTGTCATTCATATTGAAAAATTTGATAAAGTACATGGATTTATAAACAGAAAATTAAACTACGACAATAAAATTTTTGATAGAAAAATGGCAATTGGGAAAAAAACACTTTGATTAATTTTGTTTTTTAAAAGGAAGTAAGTAATACACTTTAATGTATAAATGGTATAAATAGGTGAAATTCAGAGTTCGGCAACTTTAAGCAAACAATTTTGCACATAATTTCAATATAGTTAAAACTCAGTTGATCCTCAGTTGATACAGAGTATAGGCCATACTTGCTTGTTAGAACTTTTAGCCAGAGGTAAGCCATCCACATTAAAATCTAATTCAATAGTTTCATTATCAAAACCAGTTGTAACAATGAAATCAGTTAGTGCATCTTTAAGTCCATAATGTAAATAAACGCCAGTTCCCATTTGAACTGCTTGGGCATCTTTTGGCGTTTGCTTTAATGTTCTCACATCTTTTGGAAGAGGTACATCTATACACTTCAATATTTCTAGAAGCTCATTCATAGCTTTTTTGCATATAGAATTTCGTATTGACCAGCTGCTCAGCCTTTCTCTAATCCTATCAAATTAGTCTAATGGGTTGTTAATCTCCTCGTCTATATCGGTATCGTAATACAAATAATAAGGAGTATTTCCATCTTGAGAACAAGGTGGATCGTTATTTTGTTGTTGGTTGTTTAATTCTAAATTACTTGAATTTAAATCTTGCAGATATTGTGGTTCGTTATATAGTTCTTGATTACCTGAAACTTGATTATTTTGACCTAAATTTGTTGAAAATATATGAGCCATTATTTTCGAAGCTTCCCTCTTGCTGGATTTTCTTATAGCTTGCGAATTCATTTAAAAAATCACCTAGGTGATAAAAACACGATACTTCTGCAATAAAAAATACTTTATAAATGATATTAAAAAAAAATTAAAATTTTCCTTTTTTATATATCGCTCATTTTTCTTCAAACTGATAGAAATAAAATACAAACAAAATATTGCTTTGATGTTTTTCTTCCAAATGATAAAAGGAAGATATTGCTTTTTTATCTTCTTTGAAAGATATCTTCCAAATGTTTGCAGGGAATGTAACAATTTTGACACATAAAAATATAAGAAATTTGACCAAAGTGAGCTTCATGGAAATTTTTAATTGTCATTGCCATTTAAAAACTAAGAGCATTTAAATATAAAATTTGACTTAAAAATGAAATATAAAATTATTTGTGTTCAAACTAAATTTAAATAAGAACCCAGCAAAATAAAATGGATGTTATTCTTTACGAATCTCTTTTTCAGAACATCCAAAGAAGTTATTAGTGCAAATTTTTCGATTTATAAGAAGTAATTTTAAACAACTTCCAAAATGTTGATATTAACCCCTTACTAGTAAAAAAAAATTATTTAGTTGGTCTATAAATGGTTAATTCCTGCAGTCATTAAATGCCATATTGAAAACATATTTTGCATACCAGTGATATTAACTTAAAAAAACGCCTCTCCCTATATTTATCTTGTAGTCCCTATATTTAACAACTTCCGTAAGCTAATGAAAAAGTCCATCTGCTCATCGATTTTTCATAGCACCGAAACACACTACTTCCTCCCAATGACACGCCAATGTTAAAATCATTAATGATTCACCGAAATTTTCACAACTTCGTGTTCAGTGAATGTAGTGTTTAACTACTTCTTCCTCAGCTCTTATTTTGCTGGGAACTTACTAATTTTTACAAAAGTGAGGTGCAACGAACTTCTTTTTAGTTGCCCCCCCCCCCCCCCCCCCCGGAATATGTCCGGATTGTTCTTAATTGGGACATCTACTACATATATGTTATTTATTTGTTGAAAAATAAATTGACTATTTTAATATGTGCAACCTTCTCACAATATCTGCTTATAAAAATTTGGTGACAAATAACAGCATTAACTTAAAACCCCCACACATATTGACACACCACAGGATGTTAAACAAATAATGGCAATAATGCACATTGAGGCATAATAAAATTCCCATAAGTAGTAAAACCGAATGTTGGTACTATGTGAAAAACATACTAAAAAGTAAATAATAATAAAATTGCAATAAACATTTGTTGTACGATAGAACCTTTGATTGAATGTATATTTCAGTACGTGTGTGTTTCTGTTGAATTTATAACTGCGGCTTTTGTGTAAAATTTTTCCCAAATATTGCAATGTTATTTTAATGTCATTTGCCAAATAAAAGCCAAAACAATTGATATACGATATTGTTTAGGTTGGTAAACAATGTAGACTTTAATGCTAGGATGTATTATCAATGAATGAATGAATTATTGATGTATCCATGTGTGTATGTCAATATTATTGTTTGTATTTGAGTTTATTTAACTAAAATCTCTTTTAAGCCTAAATAAATATTGTAAATACATATTTGAAAAATAACAATAACGATGATTAACTCGTGTGAATTTAGGATTTTGAGAATTTCATATTTTAGTACTAAAACTTTAATTAAGTTTGTTGATAGATTCAATAATATTGTACAATAATTTAGGAAAAATTTAACATTACCTGTAATTTCGCTTTTGCAACTGTTATTTTGATAGGCTTGTTTTGTTTCTATACGTGATACAAAATTTGACATACCAAGTGCCAGTAGTAGCTCTTTATACATTTTCAAACGCGAAAATGTTCGGGTAAGAGTTAAATCACAACTGAGTTACCAACGACAAATGCTTTTTCACACATTTGCATTTTCTATAGAAAGTAAAATATGGACATATGGTCCAGCGATCTGTCGTCGTAATATAATCTATTTTATTTTCGCGACGACACACACACACTTATAATATTTGTCAAATTTTTCCAATATTTTTATCTGAGATAATCCTAATCTTGCAAAAAAAAAAAAAGGAAAATTTAATACAGGAAAATTAAAAACAACAAAAATTAATTCAAAACGATTTGAATTGGGGGACAAATATAACACAACAAATACAACCAAATTCCTGCTTTACTTTTCAAACGTCAAATTGTCAGATTACCGCTTAATTTGAATTGATTATCGCTTAATTTAAATTGCATCAGCTTTTGACCATTTTTGAAAAAAATATAATAAGGAGTGATTTCAAAACCCGTTTCTCGATATCTATTATAAAATCTGAGTTATCCAGTGACGAATTTAACCTGGCTGCCAATTTTGCATACAAAAATTAATAAAGTAAACCTTCTTTATAGTTTTTCTCGATAACAACTTTAAGCTGACGATTTGTTGTCGTCAAATTACATACAAAAATATTTTTACCAGGAATTGCGATGTGGCCATCTTCGAGTGGGGCATATGGTGCAGCAAATCTTGGGAACCCGAATTGTGGTTCCACGTGTGGTTTACTGACGGCTCAAAACATATCAATAGGGATGTTGGTGCAGGCGTCTATGGATCAAATTTTTAACGAGCACTTCATATTCCAGGCGGAGATCTTCGCACTTATTTTTTTGAGACAGTCAGGGGATTATACTGCACTGAGTCTCTAATTTGGCTCGATGGATGCTGGGTTGACAGATCGGCCAACTGCGGGGCCCGTCGTCACTTCTTTTGCCCTGAATATTTCTATGTGTATATCAGATTAATCTTGAGACTGAGTGCTAAAATGTTACTGTTGGCTAGCGCCAGGCTGAGAGATTTATCGTTTCATTTGGTGAAAATTCTAGGAGACTTCTTTTTCTGAACCAGAAGGGCTTAAGGATCTTAACGGAATTTTTCATTGGACACTATAATGTCAGGTACCATTTAAGGACTATAAATTTTTTGTAACCAACATTTTTGAAAAAAGTTACCAAATAAGAAACTAAAGAAACAAAATTTAAAGTTTTTGTTTTTATTTAAATGTATGGAAATATGTATTCTTTAAATTTGTATTGAAAATATTCTTTTATAGCAAAAATTTAATTTAACTATGTGCATTGCCTGCAGTCTTTTTCAATAAAAATCTGAAACAATTCCCAACAATAAAACCGTTCCGTTCACGTACCGTTTACAGTACGTCATAAATGGAATCCAACTCCGGTAACTTTTCGCCTAAAACGGTACGTTTACATACCGTTGTGTCGTGTAAAAACAGAGTTGAGGCCGTCGAAAGTCAGTCATTGAAGTAAGGTTTACGGACCGTTATGTCGTGTAAAAAACGGAATGACTCCGTTTTTAGAATGCCGTATCATGTCCGTATCGGTAGCGTTTTTTAAATTAAAAAGGGACTTGAATATTTACCTAAATATGGCCTATTTTTATTAAATAGTAGTACATATTATTTTTTTAAGTTTTATTAAGATAAAAGAAAATAATAAACAACGCCAACTTATTTATATTTTTATAAAAATAATAAACAATACTGATTAAAAACGGGAAAGTCCGTTTTAACGGTACGGAAACGGATCTAGGAAACGGATTTAAAACGTGGTGTTTTTAAAAAACCGATTATACGGCCAGTTAATGTTCAGCTTACGTACAAGCTTTCACGGGTGAGTGTTTTACAGAAGTGAACGTGCCGAACAATCGGGATTCATGATTTCGTATGTGTCTTATTGAATTCACACACATTCAAACATTTTATTTAATTATTTTTTGTTATTGCCTACTTATTTTTATTTATTTAATGTTTTTGCTTGGTTTACCACCAAAACTGAAGCTTACTTAGAAATTGTTCAATTCAGAGTCATTTTTCTCATCGATAGAATGCAGTCAATTAAAACAGTCATGCATATGGTAATCCAAAGCTTATTATTTTGTACAACGAACTACATACTTTTATCTTTACTGTTGAATACAATTTAAAAATACAGAAAAAAATTATTTATGTATTTGATTGCCAAAAAAAGCTACCAAAGCGAAAAAAAGTTCACATCTCCACATTGGATAAAAAAAAAAATAACCAATTTTGGTTAAAAATAATCAAAACGGCAACGCTGCCAGAGAGGTAAGAAAAGTACTATTTCTCTCTCTCTCTCTTTGTAGTTTTTGTTTTATAAAAATGTCTCTACAATTGTTGTTTTCTTTTTTCAATGCGCGAATTGATTAGAAGTTTTAACAAAATTAAAAAAATATATTTAGAAATTTAAAAATCTAAAGTTATTGATCAAAAAATCACATTTTTGGGATTTCACAGGCTTAAAAACAAAATTATCGAACAAGGAAGGTATCCCAGAAGTCACGCATCGCTTGCGCTTCTTTTTAGCGGCTCAATTCAAGTTTAAGAGGAAATGAAAAATACCTGTTCGAAAATTTGAATTAAAAACTTAAAGTTTTTAAAAACTACTAGCTTGACTGAGAATTAAAATTTTGTATGAATATATTCTTGCTTGCGTCATTTAATTTTAAATTCAAATGCTTTTTAAATTCATTATCATCGCCGGTTTCGATTATTTCATACACAATTTCGCCATAAAAATATAGTATAAAGGTGTTCTGGATATTTAAGTAAAGGTTTGAGCCATTTTAAAAATTATTTTCAAGTCCAAAGATTACAATATTCTTCAAATTTTATATTTTTATATTGATTGTCTAATTTGCAATCTTTCGAAAAAAAAGTCTGCCTTGTTTCCTGGCCCATTTCTTCTCAGTTTTTGCTGTCACTGTTCTAATTTCCTATCCAAAATATTTATTACACCTTTAAAAATATAAATAAGTGAAGCGAAGTTGTCTGAGCATAGGTTTAGTATCTCCACATTTTGGTGACAGTTTTTGTCCCAGATAGATATACCTTTTTTTCAATTAAATCTTTACTAAGGGCCAATACCTCTAAATCCGCAGAAATTAGGGAATATTTAATGCCTCAACCCCCTGGAATTCCGTGAAAAAGTTAAGTTACAATGCATAATTCCTCATGAAGTTTAAATGATTCTAATTTTGAAATTTTCATTAATTGTTCCTATAAAATAGAGCCACGCTTTTCCGTGAAGGTAAAAAATAAGAAACTGCGGGGTTTCAAAATGTCGCACAATAAGGCTTTGTTATACCCTTCACCACAGGTGGTGAAAAAATTGATCTTAGATCCTATAAAGTATATATATTCTGGGTCCTTATGAAGAGCGAAGTTGATTTAACGATGTCCGTCTTTGTGTTGAAATGGGTTTTCCGAAGAACCCAGACATGATGAGGACTTTATTGTTATTTATTTCTGTTACATGTGATCGATTTCTGTTTCCTATTTAAAATCAGCCAGATCGGTTGATAAATGGCTGAGATATTGGCAAAAAACCACGACTACCTCTAATTTTGTCCGTAAAATCCCTTTGTTTAATATGTATGTAGAATTTTACGCATAACAAACACATCAATTTGTTGAAAATCTTTTCTTTCCTTTTATACACAAACAACAAACACATACAAAGATTTGTCATTTATATAAAAACCAAACAAATCTCTAATGTACCTCTATTAACGATGATTTTGTGTGAGCTTCAATAGCTCAGTTATCTAGACGCTATGTCACAAATACTTTTTTTCTCTAAGGCCGCGGGTTCGAATCCCGGTCAATTCACTTTTTTTTTGTACATTTTTTTTTTATTTCCTTAAGAATTTTTTTTTGTTTATTTTTTTGTTTCTTTTAACATTTAATAATTAATTTATATAAAATTTTTTATTAATAATTAAATAATCCATAAATAGGCTAAAAACATCAAAATTTTTATAAAAACCCTCTGATACAAACAAAATACAAACGATTTCATTTCTATTTTTTGCTCCGATTTCAAACAATTTATAAACAGATTTTTAAACCATTTTATTTCTTATATATTAAGAAAATTTTATACATAATTTCCCTTTGAGTGCAACTATTTTAGGTCATAACTTATAATAATTTATAAAAAAAAATTTATAAACTATTTTCCTTCAAATTTTTAAAATTAAGCTAAAGAAACTCAAAATATTTTTTAATAAAAAAGCGAAATAAAATCCCAAATGCAAATTTGCCAGCTAAATCAAACGTTTTTGTAGAAATAGAACACATGCAGTTCTAGTAATTTCTTTTGACGATTTGTTGTAATTCTTTTCTTTCACCTCTTCACCTTTTATACACAAACAACAAACACTATTCTAGAGCTATAATATGACCTATGGATACGTCTTATATAACAAAAGATCGAAAATCTTTGGTATAACATATTTGCTGAAAAAACTCGGAAATATCGGTTCAGATACAAAAAAGTTATGCCCAAAACATAAATTTTTTCTAAATACCTATTTTCTGGAACCATAAATCTTCCCGAGTCCAAGTTTTATCACCTAACTAAATTGTTAATTTCCTCATAAAGGCGTCCGTATATAAATCTGTCCATTCCATATATGTCCATATGTAAACTTCAGTTTTTTCCCAACCATGGTGAAGGCTATGCCGAATCTTTTATACCCTTGTTAATTTTTATAATGGATTTCTAAAAAATGTTAGATTTCTAAAAAATGTTAGATAATGGATTTGATTGACATAATTTTTGGCTTAAATATAGTCTCACTGCATTATATAAAACTAAATAATAGTAGTTGGTATCCAAAACATATAAAAATTACTATTTTTTGTAAGTTTCTTAACAAGAAGTACAAATTTTTTATGCAATAATTGCCATATAATATATCACTAAACATTCAAACACACAACCCAAAGTAAAACCACGTGTTCTATTTTTGTTAAAAGAACAATCCCTAAAAAAACGGTAATTTAACCACCCCATTTTATTAAAAACAACAAAGTGACACACATTATTTTTTCCATGTCATTTAGCTGACAAGTCTTGTCGTTTGTTTCTGTTTTCTTACTTTTTAATACAAAATGTAAATGCAAGTGTACATTTTAAACATGAATTGTACAGAACCACAAAAATTGTAAAACTGTAATTAATTATTAATTTACACATAAAAAATACACATCGTATATTAATGCCCGTTAAACAAAGAAATGGCAGCCCTTAAAAAGTGTCAAGTCAAGAGAATGCAATAAGAAGAAACCTTCATTAATAGCCTTTTTCCACTGAGCTACATCTTTCATCTTTTATCAATTTGCAAGGATGTTAACATCTTCCCATAAGAATTATACAGGCCAAAAATTCTATATCCTTCTACATCTACAAAGATGTTCTTTTCTCATTTTGTTCCATCTTACATCATTCGTCATTTTAAGTGTCATCACTAAAAAAATGACAAAAAAAATCGATTTTCTTTGTGCCATCACTTGCAAACCGACATTGCAGAAAATAAACAAAAAAAATTATTCAACAGAGGAAAATGAGCGGCACATGTAAGAATTTCATTCTTAAGGTACGGTCACATTAGGCAAATATTTGACGAAAACCGTCAAATATTTGTTTGCCGTAGTCTGACCACACAATATTTTTGAGGGGCAAACAACAAAACAGCTGATTTTGGGAAAATAAAATTATTTGCCATCAAACAAAAATGTGCCTAATGTGAACATAGTGTGAACACTAAAGGGCAAATATTTTCCTCATTTTTGGACAAAAAATTATTTGATCTTACAAAATGTTTGTAAGAGCAAACAATGTCAAATAACAGCCGTTTCAACAGTTTTGTCAAATATTAATACTTAAATCATTAAAATCGTCTAAATATCTAAAATCTTAAAACTGAAATGATTTTATTTGTTTGAAACTTGTATATTTATTAGTGTTTCCAATTCGGTTAATAAATTACCCGATTCATCGATTATTTGGCTCTATTTTGGTTAATGTCAAAACAAATAATTTAAACTTAAAAAGAAGATAGTGTTGTCAAAAATATTTAAGAATTCGCTTATTCGCATCACTAGATGAAGATCAAAATGGATGAAGATCAAAATGGAATTTGCGTTTTAATAACTACAATATTCTTGGAAATTTTTCGACTTAATTGCTTTTAGTGCAAAAATCAAACTTTGATATTTTAAAAAATTGAAACACGCAGATTTTCATACCTTTTTTTATTAAAAAACATCTTTAACTCTAAAGCCCAAAACAAATAGTGAAATTGCCAGTGAACAATGGGAGTGCTGTCAAACTTAGTTCGTGAATTTCGCAAAACCTGTATAATATTTTTAAGAACTTCTTATTGAATTTTGTTTGAAAGCTGCTTTTGTTTATTAAGAAAATTTTCTATATTCAATTTTACCCAGCTGCTATAGACTGGCTACACTGAATTTATCAGTTTTAGGCTTTAGGGTTTATTTCCACTGATCATGTCTGACAATATTTTCTGCCAAAAAATACCAAGATTCTATGGCAATATTTCTTCGGAATACTTTAAACTTAACTAGGTATTTTACAAAAAGCAGCTCTTTGTGTTTTTATTGATAAAATAAAAACATTTATATTGCATTAATCGATTAATTGCAAATTTTTCGATTAATCGACCCGGATAACCGATTAATCAATTTTCTTCATTTTTCGAATAATGCCCTAACCGGCTAACCGGCAGTGTCGAATAATTGAAAACACTAATATTTATAAAAGTTTTAGAGGGGGGGGGCAATAGCTGTTTTTATGCGTCGGTTTGTGTCATTCGCATACTAATTTGACTTAAGTAACGCTAAGCGTAGGCTTATGCCAAATTTATATGGTAGTGACTTATGCCAACTTTAATAGCTAATGTAGGATTCAGCAGTTAATTTATATTTCAAAATATATCGTTAAAAGTAAAATATTTGCGCTTTTGCCGTTAAAAATAACATCTAGATGTTAACACTTAAATAAAACAAACAAATACTCATATGTTTCGTCACTTTGTTTACAAAATAAAATATTAAATAAAAACTTCGGCTGAAGTTTACATTTTCAGCCACCCTCTAATAAGATATATAACCCCTTGGGAATTAAAAAAGAAAATTTATTTTTATATGTTGTTAAGGTGGCAGGAGCTCCTAGGATGCGCTAGGTCCAAAAAACCGAAACACACCCAAAAGTTAAAGGAAATTTTCTCACGATTCCAAATATGAATTTTGTTCCAAAATTCAGCAGATAGAATTCGCGTTAGGTCCTTTTTAATTAAATTTTAGATGGTAGAAAAGGAAAAGTGAAGTTTTCGCTTTGAAATAAACTGAAATTTATTGTTCATATTAAACGGAATGGCATTTATTAAAAAAAATTAAAAGTTTTGAGAAATAATTGCGCGATTTAAAAAAAATATATATTTGTCTGCGGCGCTACGTGCCGCAATGTACCTAAAATTTAAATTTCGTGAAAAAATCGCCCGGTTCCTTTAATTCAAGTTACCACACTTACCATTTTTGGTGTGTTTCGGTTTTTTGGACATATCGGAACTAGGGTCCCCGACCCCCTTAACACCAAAAAAATAATTTTTTCATTCCAGAGGGGGTCATATCTTTTTTCCGTAATTCTATTTCCCAGATCTTAAACGAAATGCATGTCGGGAATCGTGAGAAAATTTGTGTTTTGTTGTTTTTTGAACCTAGCGGGTCACATAGGCCCGATACACTTATCCCCATAGAGATTTTTTTTTAAATTCCCGAGGGGGTGATATTTTTATATTTTTTTTGAGGGTGTACCGATACTGCTTCAAAGCACAACTCAAAAAAACTTGTATCGTCCTTTATCAGATTTTAAGTTTTTATAGTTTTTAATTTTTGAGAAAATAAATCTATGTTTTATTATAGTTTGATCAAACAATTTTTATTGTCAAATATTTGTTCAAGTGTGACCATAGGGCAAACATGTTTTCCTAATTTTTGTTTTCCACTATTTGAAAGTTGTTTAATCAAACAAAAAGAGGCAAATAAATGTGTGTAGTGTGACCACAAAATAATCTCTATATTGCTTTGACAAAATTTTGGGCAAATATGTTGAAACATTTTTGCGGAAAATATTTGCCCAATGTGACCGTAGCTTTATGTCTATCAAAAATTTTTCTTCATCATCATCTTCTTCCAGAATGACTTTAATTTTTCAATGTACTGCATTAAAATTCGGGTTTGTTCTTGCAAAGCAACAACTACTCCAATTATTACCCAATATACCATATAGCAATCAAACTGCAATACAACTTGAGAATAAGCTTATATTAATAGTGTGTTTTAAGCTTTTCTTAATTTCGCTTATTAATTTTCTTAAAATTTGTCAAACGTGTTTTGCGTGTACATTTAGTTGTAAATTTTATGTAGTGAACGTGCAATTGCATATTAAATTTAATTATTTTTATTTATGGTTAAAATTAATTATTATTATTTATATTTAAAATGAATTTTTATTTTTTATATTTAAAATGAGTTATTATTATTTATTTTTAAAATTAAAATAAAAAATAAATTAAATTAAAGAAAATAATTATGATTTCTCTTTTTCAACTATTAATAATATATTACTTTTGTAAGCCTATTCTACAATTGCAAGCATATAGTAATCATACACACATAATATTTTCACGAGGGTTCCGTTTTGATTTTTCTACAATTGTTACGATAGCCTTTTTCAATATATTCTCAAGTCTTTTTCAAGCTTAAGGCTTGTGTTTGTAAGCTTATAATAATATTTTTCCTAAGTGATTTGGTATGTTGGGTAATGCTTTCTCTAAATCCATTTTTTATTTTTAACAAAAATTGTGCGTCTTTTATTTTTTATTTTTTTTTTTTGACAGCTGAATAAATGATTAAAGATGAAAGATGTTGCCAATGTAAACACTTGTTTCATATTTTCAACATCTTCCACGCGTTTCACAAAGATGTTGTTCAGTGTGAAAAACCTATAAAGCTACAGAAGTGAATAAAGTGTTTAAATAATTATTAGAAAAATACTAAATTTTATATTAAATTATAAAAATCTATAGTTAAATCTTTATTTAAGTCTTAAGTTCAATTAAAAAACAAATAAAAATTAAAAAAAAGTATTTGTTTTAAGTGTTAAGAAGAAAATAAAAAAGAAATAGTGAAGTGTGTTTAGAAAAAAAAGAAGAAAAAAATGCAAATAATGCCTTGTGGCTGGCAAATTAACCAACAACACCAACTTAAAAATTTTATTTGCGGTTTTACTGCTCATTGTTGTTATTTAACATTTAGTTTTTTTCTTTATTTTATAATTTTGTGCTAGCATCAATTTGTTATTTCTACTTCAATGGTTGCACATGCAACTCAAATGATTTTATTTGGTTTTATTATTAGGTCCGCCCACTTTGTGAAAGTTATAAATTTATTATCTCTTTTGTTTTGTTGTTCTATATTCGTTTTCTACGAGGGTGGGTTTAAAAGGTTCTCTTTTTGAAGTGATCGTAATATTTGCATATTATTCACATTGATTCTCAACAGTGTTGTCAGTTTTTATACCCTCCACCATATATGGTGAGGGTTTATATCAGTTTGTCATTCCGTTTGTAATATGTCGAAATAAGTTTAAGACCCCATAAAGTATATATATTCGTGATCCTTATGCAATTTTAAGTCGATTTAGCGATGTCCGTCTGTCTGTCCGTCTGCCTGTCTGTCTGTTGAAATGGCGATTTTTACCCAGATTATTGAACATCCTCCCGAGCAGTTTGGTATTTAAAATGAGCAAAATCGGTTAAGCGGTTCAAAAGTTCTGAGTGAAAATGTGAAGGTACCTCTAAATTTTCCATACAAATTTGTACAATTTTTCTGTATCTATTTTTTTTTCTGTTAAGTAAGTAAAAATGTTATTAAGTCTTCTTATTGTTTGATTACATTTATTGTCTTAGATAGAAAATAATAACATTCTTAGAGCTATATGTGTGTTACTCTGATAACTAAGTTAACGTAAAAATCAACAATGTTAAAGTCGCTAACAGAGCAGACCTCTGTAAATAACATTGCTAAAACTAAATAAATAACATTACTAAAACTAAATAACAAAAGTTCGTTACATAAATTGGCCCCTATGGTGGAGGGTATTCAAAGATTCGGCACAGCCAAATTTAGCCCTTTTTTACTTGTTTTTAAAGGCTTTTTCTCCAAATATTGATTTTTCAGCCCCAAAAATCCCCAAATTTATATTTTCTGGTACCTAAAAATCCCCAAAATGCTTTTAACCAAAATTCATATTTCTTTAATAAAAATAAAACATATTTTTGCAGCGAGAGTTTGTGAATTTAAGTTTATTTTATTTGTACTTATGACAAATTTAAGCTAAAGGGAACGAATTACATATTTAAATCCAATACCGGCCATTTTTTTCGAAACGATACTGAATGTTGGTAAAGATTTTGGTGGTTAATGGGAAGTCCCCAATCTAAATCTGGTGAACAATTATTTTTTTTTTTGATTTTTTTAGTTGTGGCGAGAATTTTTAAGCGCTGTCTCCTAATTATGGATCTATAATCGGATCCAAACATCTTCTCGTATGTTTATAGCACGCGGTCGAACTAAAAATTTCCCGGAATACGCGTGATGCCCTATGACATCACTGGCTGGAAATGCGTTAATATCAAGGTTTTACTAACGCAACCTCGTATCTCAAAAACTACTACTTGTCAGGAGAGACAAAAACGTTTTATAATAAACCCTCTGACATTTATTATTATATTTTTTTAATTTATGAATTTAAAATGACACAAGTTTATTATAAAATTTTTATTTGTGTCTCCTGAAAAGTAGTAGTTTTTGAGATACGAGGTTGCGTTAGTAAACCTTCGATTTGTATAACACAATTTGGTCTGAACAACATTATAAAAATGTAATCATGTTTTTGGTATGATAATATAATCCCGATTTAGATTAAATGTAAAAAGTATTGAGCTGTATTGAATATTCAAAAGTATGAACATTTTACAACTCTGCACTATTCAATAAATAAAATCCCCAATTTGGGGATAAATCCCCAAAACTGACAGCACTGATTCTAAAAACTTGGAAAAATATAAATAATATATAATTGATAACAACAGTGATGCAAAATTCTTAACTTTAGTACTCTTTCAGTATATTTCCACTTACAAAAGCGCCGCTGTACCCTTGCAATCGATTTAGTAGTTTTTCCAGCAAATTAAATAAAAATCCTTTATTTTTTTTAATTATAAATATTAGAATTTTTTATAAGAAAAAGTACTCAAAGCTGGTAATGTCAAATTAAACACATTTTCCAAATTAAGCAAAAATTTTGCTGAAAACAAAAAACTACTGAATATTTTCTTAAATTTCTTTTTTTATTTGAAAGTACAATCCTTCCGGTTAATAATGGAAAATAATTTTATTCAAATGGCTGCCTCGGCTGGCCGTTACTGTCAATGGCGATCGTTATCGGGCCATGTTGAACGAATTTGTGTTCACAAAAATTGAAGAGGAGGATATTGGCAACAATTTGGTTTCAACAGGGCGGCGCTACGTGCTACATAACCGAATCTACACTCGATGTTTTGCGCCCTGTTTTTGAAGATCGCATTATCAGCCGCAGAGCTGATGTCGTTTGGCCACCTCGGAGCTGCGATTTGACACCGTTGGACTATTATTTGTAGGGTGCCGTCAAAGATAAGTGTTACGCCGACAAGCCAGAGACAATTGACGCTTTAAAGGACAATATTCGTGAAGCCATTGGTGAAATACAGCTGCACACAATCGATAATGTGCTTTAAAATTGGACCGATCATGTAGGCTACTGCATGGCCAGCCGAGGCAGCCATTTCAATGAAATTATTTTCCATTATTAACCGGAAGGATTGTACTTTCAAATAAAAAAAGAAATTTGAGAAAATATTCAGTAGTTTTATTTTTTAAGCATTTTCAAAAAAAAAAGTTGTTTGGCGGACCCTATATATATATAGGATTAAAATTGGTAGTTCTGTCTTTTTCCTTAAGTTATTTAAACCTTTTTGGTCCTTTTTTGAGTTTATGGAGAGGTATATTGCTAAAATATTTGAATATTTAATTCTTTGTTAAACTTCTGCGGACACTTATTTGTTTGATATCCGCGCTATTTTGAATCCCAGCAAACACATGAAATCAAATACTTACCAGGCTATTTACTCGCTTAATTACTTTTGTTCGCGATGTCCCAAAAGTAATGAGTGGTCATTATCTTCTCGCTTACAAAAAAAACTCAAAGTAATGGGTGGTCATTACCCTCTCGCTTACGAACAGCCAAAAAATAATGAGTACCCATTACTTTTTGGACATCGCGAACAAAAGTAACACAGTACAACAGCCAATCTGGGCGGTGAGAAATTCCAAGTCAGTTTTTATATAGAATTTCGAAAGTTTCCGACATGCTGCCCAACAAAAAAGTACCCAAAAATTTCGAATTCTTTTCACCTTTTTTAAGCACTATATTGCCGAAGTGGCTTAAAAAGTCTATAAAATTTTTGAACCATTTATGACAAAAATCTAGTTCTGGGTTGTTTTTACCCACTTAAAAAATTACATTTGCGTTCGATGATTAAGATTCAGTATCACTTCAAAATTCCGATTTTCTCGTGCTGGCAACCAGGCCTTGAAAATGATAATGCTACCCTACAAGCAACTATTATTTTTGCATAAACTTCCACTAAAAGCTTTTAGAATATTTTGGAATCTTAAATCTAAAAGTTCCATTAAATCGTCTTTCCGAGTTTTGAGATTTTCCTTTTCGCCTGACCCACAGAAAGATTCTTTAAGGCTCAATATTGACATATAATTTTCTTTCATTTGAAGAGCGCCCCGGTAGGCTAGTTGGTAGCGTGCTAGCTTATCAGTACGGGGGTTGTGGGTTCAATTTTCACGAGAGGCTCTAGTCTGTTTTCGCTACAATGTGCCGATGGCCTTTGTTGCTAGTGCTCGGTTAGGGTATTAGGATATAATTTGTAATTATATGATGAGATGAGATTTTGTTAGTTACTCTGTGTATTTGTTGGATCGTAGAGTACATGGGTCTAAAACCAAACTGATGCACTGGTCAGCGCGAGTAACAAACAAAATCTCATCTGAAATTGATAAGAAAAATTTTTGTGTGGCCACATATCTTGATGTAGCGAAAGCGTTTGACAGTGTGTGGCATGCTGGCCTACTTTATATATTGGAAAAAAATCTACCAATGGACAAAGTTATTTAACTGACAGGCACTTTTATGTTAAATATAAAGATGAATGCTCAATCATAATTAAAATGGAAGCGGGAGTTCCGCAAGGTAGTGTCCTTGGACCTTTCCTATACCTTCTGTACACAGCAGACGTTCTTACTCCAACAAGAAACACAGATATGATTGCAACATTTGCAGACGACACTATCCTTTTGTCATCAAATAAAGATATAACTTTGGCCATGTCAAACCTTCAACAATTGCTGGACAATACTCTAAACTGGTTTAAAACCTGGGGTATTTTAGAAAATAGTGACTTACACTAAAAGAAAGATAAGTGATTATCAAGCAATTACACAGAGGGAAAAAATGCGATGTAAAATTATGCACGGATTGTGTCAAATTAAGAACATATGAATAAAAAAAAATATTGAGCGCTCCGGTAGGCTTGTTGGTAGCGTGCTAGCTTATCAGTGCGGGGGTCGTGGGTTCAATTCCCACCAGAGGCTCTGGTCTGTTTTCGCTTCAACGAGCCGAAGGCCTTTTTTGCTAGTGCTCGGTTAGGGTATTAACATATAATTTGTAATTATATGATTAATAAATAAAATAAATAATAAATAAAAAATACCATACGTTGTCAAATTGAGAACGAAATGTTGTCAAATCAAGAAAGAAAAAATTAAAAATACCAGTCGTTGTCAAATTAAGAACGACATGTTCCTAAATCAAGAACATATAAAGAACTAAAAATTAAAACTACCATATGTTGTCAAATTGAGAACAACGTGTTCTCATATCAAGAACGCTCTGTTGTCAAATAAAGAACGAAAATGTAAAAAAATACCAGACGTTGTCAAATTAAGAACGTAATGTTGTCAAATCAAGAATGCTCGGTTGTCAAATCAAGAACAAGACGCTGTTTTGGCTTAAGTTTTGTCATTAAATTTTCATTTAACTTTCAGTGCGGATTAACGAAATTAAAAAAAATTGGAAAATCAACAAAATTGCATTTTACTAAATGTATTAGAAATTGACAAAAATTTTGCATATGAAGAAAACTCAAATTTGGAAGTTCTTAATAGTGAGACTCTGGTGAATGTTGACAATGACGATGAGGAACTTAAAAAGCTTCTGAAATCCATAGAAATGGAATGGATTTTGGTATATTGCAAATAGAAATTAACAGCTTGAAATGTAAATGAATATTGATATTTATGTGCCGAATCTTTGAATACCCTCCACCATAGGGGCTGAAGATGATATACGTATATATTAAATTTTGCATGAACTGTAATATGAATATGTTTTGTTTATGTAACGAACTTTTGTTATTTAGTTTTAGTAATGTTATTTATTTAGCTTTAGCAATGTTATTTACAGAGGTCTGCTCTGTTAGCGACTTTAACATTGTTGATTTTTACGTTAACTTAGTTATCAGAGTAACACACATATAGCTCTAAGAATGTTATTATTCTCATAGTATGTAATCGAACAATAAGAAGACTTAATAACATTTTTACTTAACAGAAAAAAAAAATATATACAGAAAAATTGTACAAATTTGTATGGAAAATTTAGAAGTACCTTCACCTTTCACTCAAAACTTTTGAACCGCTTAACCGATTTTGCTCATTTTAAATACCAAACTGCTCGGGAGGATGTTCAATAATCTGGGTAAAAATAGGCACCCCCGCTTGCGTCTTCGCGTCGTGATCGCCATTTCAACAGACAGACAGACGGACAGACACACATACGGACATCGCTAAATCGACTTAAAATTGCATAAGGATCACGAATATATATACTTTATGGAGTCTTAAATCTATATTTCGACATGTTACAAACGGAATGACAAACTGATATATACCCTCACCATATATGGTGGAGGGTATGAAAATACAATGTCCCCAAGTAGTTCTGCTCTTGGTAAAATTTAAAAAAAAGTTAAAGTAATTGGGATTAATTATGTCTATATATAATATACATTAATAGTTGTTTACAGGATTTGAAGACCTTGTTAAACGAATTGACGAGAGGAAGGGCTTTAGTTGAATATGCAAACCAAAAATTAAATTGTGAGCAAAGAGACGAACTAATGAATATCGAAGATATCATTTTAAACAACACAGTGCTTCATCCAAATGATTTTGCGCTTTTAATAGCAGAAATTTGTTCAGTGTTTCCATTTGAAAGTAATATGAAGGTAAAAAAAAAACAAAACAAATACGTTTAAAACTTAAATAGGTTTTCGCTAATTTTATAATATGCAAATGCATGTATTTTACCTTTCAGGACTATTATTACATTCTAAGAAAAGGTAAAACAATGCCAGTGGATAGTTGTGTTCGAAATATAGAAATGCTTAAAAAGAAGAAAACTTTTGACTTCCATTGCGAGCTTCAGTCTCACAACTAGTCAAGTATCTGACATTGAACCGGTGGAATTGGATGAATCAATTTCTTTGGCTTGGAAAACCTCGCTTTACAGAGACAGTGCAGATTGGAAAAACGTTTGTGACAAGTGGAAAAAGATGTTTCATATGCGCCAAAAGGAAATGAAAATCTTAACCAGTCTTGAATTTATTCAAGCTTGGCCAAAATTGTCCGAAACTCGAGCTCCGGAATTGGTAAAATTTTTTTGTTTTCGTAATTACATCTAGTTTACACTTGTTTTAACTTTAAGATAAATATTGACTTTGACTTAATGCACCCAAACAAAGGACATTTGCTCCTTTCGAATTCGAGAATATTACTATAACCATATTCACAATGAGATTTGTAAACAATAACAAAACAATTACTTTCCAAAGTTACATCGTCTACAAGTACAAGTAATTAATATACGAGTACTTATATGTACATCCCTTTTTATTATGCTTCCTACAGATTCGCGGGATTTTATAATTCACTGTGCTGCTAAACGCTGTTTTACCTTCATCATCAATATATGAAACCCAATCTGGAAAACGTAATAAAAGAGTAACAGTAGTTGATTCGCTGGAAAGCCTAGTTTTGCGATTGACGTGTATAGATGACTATGGGAGGCAAATCCATTTAGTAATAAACAAATATAATTTAGCTGGATTAACAATACAGCCACTTATCCTCGTGGAGGGGTTAACCGACGTATATATTAAAGGTTTTTATGTATATTTTAATAACAATTTGCTTAAGTTAAATTCATTTATTTAGTGTCTGGACACTTGCTTCAAAATTTTTTATACACTTTCATTAAAATATCCGGAAGCTTGTGAACAGCCTTGTCTATTCACACGCAGAGAAAAAACATGGTTGCAACATGATCACTGCTACTATATTGTGCTTGCTGCAATCGGGTATGGTTGTCACAACCATATTATTGGTTGTCTAACCATCAACATGGTTGCTACCATCATTATTATAGTAAAAATTTCACTATTTTATGATTGCCACCTTCTACTTTATAACATGATTAGCTGTAACCATACTGTGATAACAAAAATTCTGGCTATGAAAAAAATATGATAATTATGCAACCATAAAATGCTGGCAACAATCAACGAATAATTATACATCAAATAAAACATGACTTTGACATTTACAGTCCGTATATTGTCTTGTTTTCATAAAAACAAAAATGTATTAAAAAAACAATCATATATTGTTTACTAAAACTGGACAAATTACGTTTCATGTGGCATTAAAACATTTCATCAATTGACATATTAAGATCCAGTTTATTTTTTTTTTAAACTTTAGAAGATTTTTTTTGAGCATTTTTTTCGAAAATTCCTTATACATGTAATATTATTTACAATAATCAATTCATTACCAAAAAGATTCTATATAAAGTTTATATATGGATCATATTATGATAATCCAAAAATCATAATATAGTTATGGGGACCATAATGTAATAACATTTGAGCATACTACCATTTATCATATTATGATAAATTCAACATCATAATATATTTATTTAGAATCATAATATGGTAATTTTTGGATCATAATATAACTGTAGGGTCATTATAATGGTAAAATTATGGATATTTTATTATCATAATATGATAACTATAATATAGTATGACTGTGATTGACACAACCATAAACCCAAAAATATATGATGCTCTTCGAATATAATTCTCCCAACCATGTTTTTTCTTTGCGTGCACACAACAATTTTTTTTATTATATTCACACACAATTTGATTTCAAATCTACGAAGATAAGTTCACTTATTAATTTTTTAAATAATTGCAATTGACAGTTAAATTAAATATTCGTTGTTAATTCATCTAAAATTATTAACTTGACTAAAGCGGAATATTTCCACAATATTTGTACATTAACTAACATAAATTTTAACAGTTGTGATATGAGCAATACAATTATTTTTAAGGGAATGTTTTATAAGGAAAACAATTATTTAGCTTCGAATTTGAAATCTATTGAATTATACAAAATCAAAAGTTTTTTGATAATCATTTTCAGTCATACAAAATTGGATCTCTAATTTCTCTTTTTAATAAGTAGTCTAATAAAAAATTAATTAATAAAATTATCATAAAATTATCATAAATGTTTTTATATTAGTTGGGTTCGCAATGGGTTATTCTTCTCAAGAAAATAAAGAACAATACGTTGTCAAAATAAGAACGAATGTTGCCAAATTAAGAACGATTCGTTGTCAAAATGAGAACATTGTTTTGTCAAAATAAGAACACTGCGTTGTCAAATTAAGACCAATTTGTTGTCAAATTAACAACAATTGTTGTCAAAATAAGAACGATACGTTGTCAAAATGAGAAAAATGTGTTGTCAAAATAAGAAAAATTGTTGCCAAAATAAGAACCAGATGTTGTTAAAATTTTGACACCATCCGTTGTTATATTTAGCACAAACGTGCTTAGCTCACTTTTGACAACGGATGGTGTCTATTTTGGTAGTTTTATACCGCTTTTTTCCCTCTGCGTACGATAAAAAACACCCCGATTCAAAATGATAATAAAGCTAAATATCTTGGCATGATAATCGACTCTAAATTAATCTGTAAAGATCATATCATCCTTAAAAAAACGAAGTAAAGTACAAATTTGGAAAACTTTACTGACTCTTAGGAAAGGATTCAACTTTACCCAGCAAAAAAAAAATGGTAGTCATTCTGTGACTATAACTTCTTTCATTGCTTCCTAAACTTCAGTTGACATTCTTTTATGATTTTTTGGTGTTATTCAAAGGCACTTCCAAAAGCATTCATGTGTTCATATTTCGAATGCAGTGATCTGGATGTAAACCCGATGCATATCTTAAAATATCACTCTTCATAACTTCTAAAGCATAAGTTATAGTATATCGTATATTTTGTTTGGATCTAAAGCATTTATTCAAATTGAGAAAATAGTTCTGATGAACTTTTTTAATTTTTTTATTAAATAATTTTTTATATTTTAGTTTAAAATTTCATGAGGGTTAGAATTTATGCAGTTTTGCAATTTTTATAAAAGTTTTAAAAAATCAAGAAAAACTGATTTTTTTGACCTTTAATTGAAACTAGCTGGCCTGTCATTTGCATTTTTTCAGCCTTAAATATTTATGACGACGCAATCTGTGCATTTTTGCATTATGTATATTATTTAACACTACACCATTTCCAGTTTTATTTAAGAATTTACCAAAATAATTTTAAAATTGTGTAAAAATTATTTCAAATTGCACAAAAATGTTTTTAAATTGTGCAAAAATTATTTAAAATTGTTCAAAAATATTTTAAAATTGTCTAAAAATATTTCCAAATTATACAACCAGTTTTTAAATTATTCAAAAATATTTTAAAATTTGTCTAAAAATTCATTAAAATTTTCGAAAAATGTTTCAAAAATGCTTTTTTACTAATACAGAATTATTTATTTGTTTTAATAAAGAGTATGTGTATATCAATGCATACATTTCGCTTCTTTAAACTTATTTTTCTGCATTCTTATGAATTAAATTTTCATCAAAGCTTAAATACTACAAAGTATATGAACATTTTCCACTCATGCATCAGAATACCTAATCATTGTATTATCATTGCTTCCTTAGAGTAAAGTATGAGTAATGCTAGTAGCTACATTTGAATACTTCCATCCTATGACACACTAATGTTAAATTCATCGATGAAACCATTAGAAAAGAAGTGATGTCTTTGCCATAGTAGTTATGCTTTTATTGCTTCTTTGGCAGCTTCATTTTTGCTGGGTATCCTTACAAAACAAATTGCTTATATACAAAACAATAATAACTTCTATTTAGAAATATGGCGCAGAGCTCTGGGGTACTGCAAGCAACTCTAATATAAAAATCATCCAACGAGCTCAATCAAAAATACTGAGAACTATAAACGCCGAATGGTACATATCCAATGAAAATATACATCGAGATCTTAACGTCAGCACATTCCAAGAGGTCATAAAGAATTCCAGCTTAAAACATACATTTAAACTTACATCTCATTCTAACAATGAAATTAGACAACTACCCTATAACGAGCTCTTAGGTTCAAGAAGACTTAAGCGATGCACTCCATCGGAGCTATTTGTCCGGTTCTTATAATTGATAATTTCACAAAATGTATTTTATATAATTTAATAAAAATAAATTTTTAATAACACTAAATATAAGTTGTCTTAAGTGTTGATTTAAGATAATTAATACCCAAACCTCAAAAGTACCCTGAGGAAATGTCGTTGGTGAAACTGTACTGATTCACTATTGACTTTGTCACCAGTACTACTGACTAATTATGTCCCAGATAACGCTTTCTGCTGTAGACATTTAACATGTGCGAGTCATTGCGAATCAACACAACAATTGACTAGGTATTGACATTGGAACCAGAGATTCACTAGTACATTTTAGTAATTCTAATCTAAACTTTTCATTTTCATTCATTCATTTTATTTATTCAAATTAACCGAGCCGCTTGGGGCCATATAAAGTTAAATACTTAAAACTATCAATCTTACATAGTTATACTAATAAGTTATAACTAGGAAGGAAAATAAGTTTTAACAGGTGCATTTATTTCGGAATATTAGATTTTTTGTTAATAAAATTTTGTATAAATTTCATTAAAAAAGTTTTTCGCGCAAATTTAATTTTGGAGTAGACAAATCTTCAAAAGAGTGTACAAAATCTTCCGTACAACTTTCAATAAAAATTGTTGCCTCTTTCTCGTTATTTTTATACAAAATTGATTGTTTTTTCACAAGTCTTTTGTAATTGCTTTTGCTCATTATATATTTTGTTCAAATTTGTACATTTAACTTTAAAGTTAATTTTTCTTTATATTTTTATTAAAAACTTTAATTTTGCAAGCAGCTATACACTCAGAAAAAAAAGTTAGTAGAAAAATTTGTAAACGGTTTTCAATCCCAATTTACTATTTTTGTACTGATTTTTAGTAAAAAAATTATTATTTAGCAAATCTTTTTGCTATTAACATTTTACAAAATACAGAGTTTTTAACAGAATATCTACAAATTTTCGTTGCTAATTCCAGAAATCATTTTACAAATTTTTGAAAACCGATTTGCTAAAATTAGCAAAAAAAATTACTAATTTTAAAAAAGTCGATATTGATGGAAATGTTATTTCTAATAATTTAAACTTATACATACAAACTTAAATTGCCTTAAAATGTTACATAGGATTAAAAAAGGGATCGGAAGTGAAGATACCGACTCATGTCTAAAAATAGGACATCCACTTAAAATAGCACTAAAAAGTTTTTTTATTTCTAAAAATCAGCCCTAACAACAATTTAAATTTCACCTTTAAAGTAAAAAAAAAAATGACTAAAATATTTTTCAAAACAGAAATTACCAAATTAAATGATAAATTCGTTTATGTTTTAAGAATTTTTAAGCCTTTGATTTTTTTTCATTTTGTATAAAACATCTTTTAAAAAATATAATTAAAATTTTTGATGCTCGATAAAAAAAATAAATCTAAAACTTTGTACTAATATTAAATTCCACTTTACAAAAAGTCTACTAAAATTTAGTAGCGGCTACTAATTTTTCTACTAATTTCATTGTACTATACGTCAGCAGACATGTGTTGCTAAGATTAGCAAAAAATACCGCTGGGCTCAAATTAGCAGAATTTCCCGTAATAACAGCAAAATTTTCAGTTGCCATTACAGACTTTTTTTGGTGAGTGTAGACATGTATTTTAAATGAAACAAAAAAATTAAGAAGAAGCACAGCTTTGTAGCTGCAAAGAAAGGAATGTAAAAAGTGTAGTAGACGCTTTGTTGACAATGTCACCAAAAAAAGGAATGTAAAAAATGTAGACGCTTTGTTGACTATGTCACCAAAAAGTCACCCAAAATAGTCGACAAAAGTGGTGACTTGGAGAAACTTGACCCCAGGCTTCCTACAGGGTTATTAGGCAAACAACACTTTCAGTAGCTGCATACTAGGAAAACTTGCCTTACAACAATTTTTGTGCTTGAAGCTAAGGCGTTCCCTCATAAATGTAAAATTATCCGCAAGTTAGTCTCGTTAATAGCCAAATAGCCTATAAATGTTTTCTTTTATTTCAATTTGTTTTGCTGAGTGGCTTTCTTTCGCTATATCAGGTTTTTTTTTGGTTTATATAGTGGTGTGTGTATGTAAAGGCCTTTATGTTTCCTCTTCCGTTTTTAGTTTGTATGGCAACCACTTGGTTATAATCTTGTTAGTGCCGTAGTTAATCGCGGAATTGCTGTAACAAATGTGACACATATTGTGACAAATTACCTTTAGAGCTGTAATAATGTATAGTATATATTTTCAAAAGATTATGGATATATTTAAAGAAATAGAGTAAATCCGTATTTAGAATTACCACAACGATAATCGAGACCTTTTACAAATGTATGTTAAGGTTTTATAAAATATAAAATATAATATAAACGTTGTCCTAGTTAAATATATAATTTAATCTTTAAGATTTCCTTTTTTTGTTTACTACATCGATGCTAATATGTGTTACGTGTATGTATTGAATTATTTAAATTCATTGAATTCCTTTAACTTTTCAACTTTAGCACCCAAGTCAAAGTATTACAATACAATTTTTTCACTTCAATAGCATCCAAAAATATTTGGGGAGTTTTCTACATTAACAATGTTAGGCATTGTGTTGCTGTGCACTTGTGCCACATCATGTGCCAACAAACAACTATTCATACAAACAGTTCGTACGCTCGCTTGGTCTTGTCTCTAACAATGAATGGCACAAGTGTTGCTGATGTTTTACGTCCATTGTTTGGATGCAATGTGACATAAAAACAACAATTGTCGCCCTTTAGAACAATGCATGACGAAATAAGATTTTACGCATTTTTAGGTAAAACGTTTTATGTTTCCCCGGAACTTTTTATTTCAATCTAAACAATGTGTTTGTCTATTTATGCATGCCATGTTTTGGAGACAACCCCTGTTTGACACAGACACTAAAACATAGTTACCACGTTCGTTTTATTCAACAAAATGCTTCTAATTTCCCGCATTTGGTAAATGTGATTCCAGCCCCTTGTTTATGTCAACTGAGTGGAACAAATTTCGTTTGACTGCACCTGCAAATGTGTTTAAACATTTAAAATTTTCGTTATTTTTTTCTTCTTCTTTTTTTTATGTTGCATAGTATATTTTGTAATAGAAAAGTTTAGTTGTAGTTCTTTCTTTATATTTGCATAATTTTAAGCTTTAATTTAATTTAAGATTTAATACGTTGTAAGTTTTTGATTTTAGCAATTGAAAGCTATGAAAATAATACATCTACATATACACCTAGAAAACAGTATTAGTTGTGTCCACCGAGTTTGTTGCCAATCGATATCTGGTGGTGACGACAACTGTCTTTATATTAAATTATATTTTTAGTAGTGAAAGCCAATATTTTGTTGTACAATTTAATATTTATATTCCACAGAAATATTATTACGTTCCACAAAATTTTATTAAAAAAAAAATTATTTTTAATTTTTTCCGGTATCGAACCTGGGAGGGAAATCAGATTTATAGTTCACACTCTTGCTTACTACACCACAATAAATTTAGATTTTCTTTGAAATATTTGCCATTTAAACTTTTCAATATTTTATTTTAATTAAAAAATATATTTTTTAAATGTTTGAATTTTCCGGGATTTAAACTCGGAAATTCGGAGTACTGAGCTACCTCTCTACCCAACACACTTATAAGTTTTTATGGTTAATTTTGAATTCAAGCAATTTGTAAGGTAAACAAATATTAGTATAAAATTTGTTTATCAATACCAATCATTAGAGACGTCTATTATCAATTCAATCCACAATTCGGTTGCTTCTAGTGAAACCCTAATTATATGATATATTTGATCAGAATAACCGTACTTGTAGTAACCACTTTTGAATATCGACAATTTTTTAATAAATTTGATAGATTGTACCAAATTACTAATATATTCACTAAATAAATGGTTACTGCCACTGCACACAAATACTAAACGGATTTTATATTTAAAGATGATTGGAAATACCAATAATTGAACAATAGGATTGATTTTTGGGTTCTTTTCCCTTTTTTTTAACTCCCAACAATACAACATTTTTGCTTTATTATTAAATGTTAATGTTATCGGTTTTGATCGAATTGCAACCAATATTTTCTCTGGGTTTAGAAACACATTAAAAAATCAGTTAAGTAAATTTTTTATTTATTACCGAAAAAAAATTAACTATGAAAAAGAGTACACTCATCATATTATGGAAAATTTCATAGATTTTCGTCCTATGTAAAACTTCATACTTATTTTTTAAAAATACTATTTAATGAGATGATTCTTCATATTTGCAAAACCTTAAGCCATTCTCGGCCAGTGATGCTTTGATTTCTTGTATAGACACGGGCGGAAACTATGCCCGCCCCAACCGTATTCGGAATTTTTAAAAAATGTTAAGAAAGATTTATGAAATACTACTTTAAATTTATGAAAATGTTTCTTCATATTAATGAAGAATTTGTACACGCAAAGAAAAAACATGGTTGGGAGAATCATATTCGAAGAACATCATATATTTTTGGATTTATGATTGTGCCAACCATAGTCGTACTATTTTATGATAATCATATTATGATAATAAAATATCCATAATTTTACCATAATATGGTCCCTACAGTTATATTATGATTCAATTATTACGATTCTGTATAAACATATTATGATGTTGAATTTATCATAATATGATTGCATGTACTCATAGTATGCTCAAAATGTTATTACAGTATGGTCCCCATAACTTTATTATGATTTCTGGATTATCATAATATGTTCCATATAAAATCTTTATATAGAATCTTTTTGACAATGAATTGATTATTGTAAATAAAATTACATGTATAAGGAATTTTCGAAAAAACCCTCAAAAAAAATCTTCTAAAGTTAAAAAAAATAAACTGGATCTTAATAGGTCAATTGATGATATGTTTTAATGCCACATGTGAGGTATTTTCTGTCCAGTTTTAGTAAACAATATATGATTGTTTTTTAAGACATTTTGGTTTTTATGAAAACAAGACAATACTCGTATTAGGACTGTAAATGTCAAAGTCATGTCTTATTTGATGTATAATTATTCATTGATTGTTGACAGCATTTTATGGTTACATAATTATCATATTTTTTCATAGTCAGAATTTTTGTTCCACAGTATGGTTACAGCCAATCATGTTATAAAATACGAGGTGTCAATCATAAAATAGTGAAATTTTTACTATAATAATGATGGTAGCGACCATGTTGATGGTTAGACAACCAATAATATGGTTGTGACAACCATACCCGATTGCAGCAAGCACATATAGTAGCAGTGATCATGTTGCAACTATGTTTTTTCTCTGCGTGTACACAGAGAAAACTCATTTATTGTGAATGGTTTGGCTGCAGCAACCGAATCGTTTAGCTGTCACAATCAATTGTATTCCTCGGTGAGCTCAAATATAATGTTCAAACTGAAACTCTGTTGTGGTGTCGAATTACTGTCACCGCAAGCGAATATATGGATGGGTGTAAGCGAATTGGCATAAAACGCGGTGGTCTCAATGAATTTGCTATATCTGTGCTACGCCATATTTATGAAGTAAATTCTATATATTTATGAAGTAAATTCTACATATTTATGAAGAAGTTTCTTCATATTTAGTTTAAATGAAGAAGTTTTGGTTGTCACCGAAATAAAGTTTTTTTTTTGGTAATTTTATTCTTATCAATTTTACTATGAAATAATAAAGATTTATGAAACATTTGTCATACATTTTTATGAAACACTTTTTCATATTAATGAAAACTTCAAAAATATAATAAAGAATTGATGACAAACGATTTATGTGTGTTGTTTTACCAATCAGTCAGTTGTTTTAAAACTTTTGTAGTAGATATTTGTCAGTTACATTTACAACTTTGTTGGTTATTTTCACTTCATTTGTTTTTCGTTTAAAAAAAAATTATGTAAAAGTTACTACATTTTTAGTAATTTTAGAGGTAAAAACCTTTATTGCCCTTTAACTGCTTTGTTTTAACTGTAATTTTTAGACGATGTACCGACAAATGTTTTTGAGTGTGATGTTTGAGTTATGAAGCCTTTGCTTTTCAAGCAGAGAACGTATTCTCTTGGAATTAGACATTCAGGTTCTTTATAGGGTGTCGAAATATTAAGCGTACAATAGCGTATAATTTCTAGAAAGTGTCGAATCTTGCTTTAATATTAATACTTTAATGTTTTTGAAATCTGAAATTACATACATACACTCAAAATAATTTGTAGTATAAATTTACTGAAAATGTAGTATAAAATGATCATTTAACTGCTCTACTAACTTTTCATGTAAATCAAATGAACTTTTAATTTTTTTTTTAAATATTAACAATCTAACCCTAAATACGTAATAACAAATTATATTGTATTTATTTATTTTAATTCTCAGCTAATGAACTACAAAATCCTTAAAAATAAATGAAATCACGTTTATTTATCTCTTTTAAATTAACTACGAAGTCTGTAAAAATCAACGACTACAAAATCGTTTTTTTGAATGTCTGCAAATTAACTACAAAATCCGTAAAAATAAATGAAATTTCGTTTATTTATCTCTTTTAAATGTCATAACAATTAACTACAAAGTCTGTAAAAATAAACGACTTTTCTTTTATTTTAACTATTAGCCAATAAAATATAGGAAAATAAAAACATTTTTTTTAACAAAACATTTTAAATAAAAGTATTAACTGTAACAGGAAATTCGAAATAATATGGAACTTGGTTTTTAAATAAATGTCAAAAAAGTTGAAAAATATATTTTTCAGTATATTTACCATTTAATCATTTCAAAACACATGTACGGATGACTTTAGTCAGTTACTGTAAAAATAGTTAAAGTGTATGTATTAAAAATTCAAAATGGCAAATGGTCGGTTTCCTTGTAACTTATTTATCGGACAATTTTTAGAACCGTTAAATACGAATCTGATGTCAGAAATTCTAAATTAAAAATGCCGCATCCAATATATCGAAAAATTTTTGGGAATCCCTAAATAGAAATCTGGTTTCAGATTTTTGATTCAATATGGCGGACGGTCTTTTTTTTATGTTAGCTTAATACTAGTCTTTTTATGGTAGATCCCAATATGACGGATGAATTCTTTTAAATCGCTTTATAATAATCTGACATAAAATTTTCAAAATTTCTAAAATAAATCCAAAATGCCAAGAAAAATTTAGAAAACCAACAAGTTACATATCATCTAAGCTTTGCGATATGTTAAGGGCAACGGAACTTCAGCTATTTCAATAGCGGTATTTTATCGCTAACGGTATTCAAATTTATCGGCAACGATATTTTAAGGGAAACGATATTTAAATATTTTGTGGCTGAATCGGTAACGGTATATTAGCAGTTTTGGCTACCTGCCAACTTTGATTTAATGTGTCATTTTCATTGTAAGATTAAATAATACTGTGAGTTCCCAGCAAAATTTTTTGTTCCAAAGAACTGGTTCTACAGAAACTTATACAGGTTGGTTGAAAAGTTCCTGCGCTCGAAATGAAAGAATACTGTTTTTGTTATAAAATATATTTTTTATTCAATATAATCTCCTAGAAGCTCAATACACTTGTTCCAATGATCTTCCAATAATTTTATCCCATCCTTATATTGGTTTTCCGGAATCTCTACGGCTGCTATGGCCTCTTCCTTCGACGAAAAATGCTTTCCACGAAGGAATTGTTTGAGATTTCTGAAGAGTTAGTAGTCACTGGGAGCCAAATCTGGTGAATACGGTGGATGTTCAAGCAATTCGTACTTTAATTCTTTGAATTTAGCCATCGTTAAAACACTTTTGTGAGCAGGTGCATTGTCTTGATAAAAAATGATTTTTTTCTTCTTTAAACCAGGTCTTTTCTCACGAATTTTTTCATCCAGCCATTCCTTTTGCATCCCAAAAAACTGATGCCATAATCTTCTTTGCTGATCGTGGTGACTTCACCTGCTTTGGAGCTGAACAACCAGCTTCAGTCCACTGTAAACGTTCTGGTTTCAATTTAGGATCATGGTGGTAGATCCAAGTCTCATCCATAGTTATAAAACGACGCAAGAAGTCGGATTTATTCGGCTTAAAACGCTCCAAATTACGCTGAGAAATTTGTTTTCGATCCAGTTTTTGTTGAATTGTTAATGTGTGCAGCACTAACAGTAAAACAGTTTTTTCATACGTAATTCTTCATGTAAAATATGGAGTACTCGTTCATCTAAGATGCCTATGTCATTAGCAATTTCACGCTTAGTCAAACTTGGATCTTCACTTACCATATTATGTACCTGCTCAATGATTTCTGCTGTGGTTGCAGTTTTTGGACGTCCTTCGCGTGGATCGTCTTCAAGGCTGGTACGACCACGTTTAAATTCACCAGCCCAAAATTCAACGGTGCGTTTTGAAGGTGAGGACTCCTTATACACTTCTAACAATTGTTCATAAATTTCCTTTGCTTTTAAACCCTTCAAAACAAAGAATCTAATGACTGCACGATATTCAATTTTTTCATATTAAAAAAAATCAATGACACGTCAACTTCAAATGGCTTGTAAACAAAGAAAGAATTGACAGAATGACTTGCAACTTTGCATGTGTTCCCAGGACAGTTATACCAACTTGAGAAGAAAAAAGGTTGGAGCTAGCAGTGCCATCACTTGGTGAGCGCTGGAACTTTTCAACCAACCTGTATTCCTTAGTAGCGCTTAAACACATCCAATGAAGCTGAGCCCATAACCTGTTCTTGAAAAGGTTTTCTTAAAACCTCTTTTACAGCTAGTTCCCCATCAGTTATACATTTCAAGTTCCATGTAACGTATTCCAGAACAACTTCCATAGAGTTGGTTCTAGTGATAGCAGGTCCAACAAATGTTCCTTGCTTAAAACATAACATGCATAATTTTAACTTAAATGAATAAATACCAAAATTGTATCTCAGAATCTAAATCTGCTTATGTGTTTAATAATATTTGTCCAGTCTCTAATTTTAAATTTTCATAAATTTTTCACTTTTATTTTAAATATTTTTCTTTTTTTTAATTTGTTGATTAAATTTTCTAAATTATTAACATTTAAATTGTGGCAAACATAAAATTTTATACAAAGACTAATTTTGATTTTTTGTGTGTTAAGTGCATCTTACAACTAACTTAAAATACTAAAATTAATTATCTGTAATATCTTTATTAACTAAACCACCCATAACACCTCCTGCATTTCCACCACTGCCGCCACCATCACTATACCCTAATTCATCAGGACGAAAATAAGAATTTTGCATACTATACAAACGATCGATGGGATTGATCATAGGGGTTTGTGTAAAAGGCCCCATTAATTGTTGAAATGTTGAATAACTTAAACCTAAAATGGTATTTAAAATGGGTTCATTTGTTTTATTGCAATTTTCTGTAACAATAAAAGAAAACAAAGGGTATAAAATTTTAATAATTTTTCAATTTCCAATTAATGTAGACAAACAACAAACAAACCTTTATTAGTTTCTATGCAGCTAAAAGGAGCATTTTCATTTTCATCTTTAATACAATTCCTCAACTTGGCCATGGTATCGGCTGTGCTTGCTGTTGCAAACGGTGAATCCATTAAAGATTCATTATCACTTTGTGCTTCATCTTTAATTTTTGTCATATTACTATTATCAGATTCCTGAGAATCCTGTGAATCACTATGGCCCTTAGTGTGACCCTCCTGTTTAGCTTTCTTTTGTATTTTCTTAACTTTGGCTCGTTGATTTTGAAACCATACCTTAATGAAATTACAATTTGTTGTTCGTATAATATTAAAAACTGGCGGCATAAATATTAATGCTACTAAGTACCTGCACAATCCTTAAACTTAATCCTGTATCCTTAGCTAGATTTTCTCTAACTTTACGACAGGGTTTTGGTGATACTTCGAAGGATGCCTTAAAAGCTCTTCTTTGTTGTGTATTTAGTATTGTACGCGGTCTTTTGGGACCACGACGACCATCTAGCTTTGGTGCAAACAAATCATCACCATAGAAATCTGTGTAAAGATTTAAAGAACATTTTATTTTCAATATATTTTTCTTTTGATTTTCGTATTCCTTGCTACAAGTACTAGAATTTTATTTTAATTTAAATATCACATTCCACCAGCGTTAGTTAGACGTTTAACAAATTTATTATAGCAGTCCTTGTAAATAGGTATACAAAATAAATTTTGTTTGTTACTCCTTGTTAGTGGCATTCTACTTACCATATCCTTGCAACATTTCCACTTCTTTCTCGTAATCAAAACGACAAAACAATTGGCCTTGCTTTACAACATACTGTTCGCCCTTTTTGAGTATCGCACCGCATACAACACACGCAAAACATTTTAAATGAAAAACATTTTCAAGAGTCCTCATCACCAGCTCATCGGCAGCAATTTTATGACCGCAGCCAAGGCAACGATTTCGTAAAAAAAGTCTAGTTGAAAAGACCAAAGAAAGCGTAAACATAAATGCAAATACATATAAAAAAACAATAAAAATGTTGTTGAATAAATGATTATTCTACTTATTGAAAGCAAAACATTAAATGCAGGCAATGATTTTTGTTTCAAAAGTAAAAATAATAAATTAAAAATCAAAATTGAGAACAAAATATATCTATTAGAAATATAAAATTTCTAATTTGAAGGAACACTTAACTCTTTATGTGTTCTACTTAAGCCTGTGAAGTCTGTGAGTTAAATCAGTTATCGACGAATAATTGGATACCTGCCACGCAAAGAAAAAACATGGTTGGGAGAATCATATTCGAAGAGCATCATATATTTTTGGGTTTATGATTGTGCCAACCATAGTCGTACTTTATTTTGATTATCATATTATGATAATAAAATATCCATAATTTTACCATAATATGGTCCTTACAGTTATATTATGATTCAATTATTACAATATTATGATTCTGTATAAACATATCATGATGTTGAATTTATCATAATATGATTGCATGTACTCATAGTATGCTCAAAATGTTATTACAGTCTGGTCCCCTTAACTTTAATATGATTTCTGGATTATCATAATATGTTCCATATAAAATCTTTATATAGAATATTTTTGACAATAAATCGATTATTGTAAATAATATTACATGTATAAGGAATTTTCGAAAAAACCCTCAAAAACAACCTTCGAAAGTTAAAAAAAAAATAAACTGGATCTTAATAGGTCAATTGATGAAATGTTTTAATGCCACATGAAAGGTATTTTCTGTCCAGTTTTAGTAAACAATATATGATTGTTTTTTAAGACATTTTGGTTTTTATGAAAACAAGACAATACTCGTATTAGGACTGTAAATGTTAAAGTCATGTTTTATTTGATGTATAATTATTCATTGATTGTTGACAGCATTTTATGGTTACATAATTATCATATTTTTTTCATAGTCAGAATTTTTGTTACCACAGTATGGTTACAGCCAATCATGTTATAAAATACGAGGTGTCAATCATAAAATAGTGAAATATTTACTGTAATAATGATGGTAGCAACCATGTTGATGGTTAGACAACCAATAATATGGTTGTGACAACCATACCCGATTGCAGCAAGCACAATATAGTAGCAGTGATAATGTTGCAACCATGTTTTTTCTCTGCGTGTGCCTTGTTTGTGAATTTCGAATATTCTCAGCCTTGTAAAGAATCAAGTTAAACTTTTAGGTAGAAAAAGTGTACAAAATTGGTTCTCAACCATACTAATTGTTTATTTTGTTCCTCTAGAATCTGTTCCGTGAAATAAGTTGTGAAACCCATTTCCTAGAGTCAGAACTAGTAATATCGAAACTGGTTTTTTTTAAAGATATAGAAGCGGTTGCTTTTGGGACAATTTTATAAAAAAAAAACAAAAACTTCTTAAGATCTGAAGATATCTTTTTGGTAGCCTTGTGCATTCGATGTTTAAAATGCAATTACGTTAAATACTCAAAATAATATCCCAAGCTTTAACGAAAGCACTTACAATTTTACATAAGACATAAAAATTTGGATTATATTGCTCCACATTTGATTGAATTTCTCCGATAATATTGCAAAATGCTTGAAGCCTGTTCACACTTTCGTTTTAATATATAAACTTAAACACTCTCTTTCCTAGAAAGGGTGCAAGTGATATCAATTTCTTAAAGGTCTCAAAAGTTTCATATACTTCAAGCCTATCAGTTTGTTATAATCATCATAATCATCTTGTAAATTATTCAGAGTCCAGCTCACTTCTTAACGATCAATATATTGCCTTTAGTAGATTTCATCCTACGGTAGACCAAAGCGTTAACGTCGGTCCGTTTACATATTTGGCGAAAGAAAAGACATTGCTCTAGAAAGAGCTCCACATCTATTGTGTAGGTGATAAATTTTCAAACTTTAGTAGAAATCGCACTATAACAATTGTTATACATGGAGTTATATCCATAAAAATTTTTAAAAAATTTAGAAGTTCCGAAAGGTTTTTGCTTTCTCCCTCCCTCCCTCTTTCTTATATTTCTAAAAGACCATTTCGATAAAACTTTAAATCCTATATATTCTTTGATACATGACATCAACAGTTGCCTTCAACCGTAGGTCATCGGGGGCATCATGCGAAATAACACACCCAATGTGAACCTTAAAGCAATTTGCGAGTAATTTCTTGTGGATAGAATCGATTTTAATGCACCCAAGACACTATGTTGTTTGTTTAGCTACGACAAGGCCACGGAATCACCAATATTATATGTACACATGCCTAGTCTTGATATGGAAAAAATCCGATGCTTATTATTGTTTTTGGCATGAGAATTCAATATGATGCCTGTATGAAAAATCATATTATTCAATTATCTATAAAATTGAGAACTATTTGACTTTATCCAATTTTCTCATTATTTGTACTACCTCATAATATTAACCATCGAAGGAAGAATACAACTCCATTCAAAGTCAAGTTTTGGCGCTTATAAATAACAGATTAGTAACCAGTTCTACCGTTCTATGGATATTTTAATTTTTAAGAGAGGCAACACACAGAAATTCTTACTAAATTATGTGTTGTTTTCTTTGGAAAGGGGATAGAGAAGAGATAAAAGGTGGTGAAAGATAAAGGGCTTCAAATATGGCAACACTCTAATTGCTAGAGATGATAATTCTTAGAACAGTTAGTGCCCGCCATCTGATGGAGAGTTGGTGAAAATGTTGAAGCTTTTTTAGTTTTTAGACCTATTATGTTGTTTTACTTCGGTGGGGTTAAGTGATATGGGCACACCGAAGAAACACGTGAGATGTTTAAACTTATATATATTATTTTGCTAACTTGATGTTGCCGTCGCTGGGTATCGAACCCGCAACCTTTTGTGTAAAAGTCTAAGGCGCTAACCATTACACCACAACGCCCTATTCTTGCCGCTCATCTTACCGAATTTTTGTATTTTCTGACGAAATTCTGTTGCTACAATCAACCAACTGTAGTATCATTGAAATTTCTGTTGTCACAACGGAAAATGCAGATATTAGAACTAAGTCATTCGATTGGCTATAATCTCGTTTATTATCATGAATCTATTTTCTATGTGCCGTAAAATTCCGTAGAAATTTTTCCTGTTACCTACAACTTACAAGAAAGCTATTTTTGTAGTCCCCATCAATTTTACAAAAGTTGGAACACATACAGGTTGGTTGAAAAGTTCCTGCGCTCGAAATGAAAGAATACTGTTTTTGTTACGAAATATATTTTTTTATTTAATATAATCTCCAAGAAGCTCAATACACTTGTTCCAATGATCTTCCAATAATTTTATCCCATCCTTATATTGGTTTTCCGGAAGCTCTTGAAAATAACCGCCTACGGCTGCTATGGCCTCTTCATTCGACGAAAAATGTTTTCCACGAAGGAATTGTTTGAGATTTCTGAATAGATAGTAGTCACTGGGAGCCAAATCTGGTGAATACGGTGAATGTTCAAGCAATTCGTACTTTAATTCTTTGAATTTAGCCATCGTCAAAACACTTTTGTGAGCAGGTGCATTGTCTGGATGAAAAATGATTTGTTTCTTCTTTAAACCAGGTCTTCTCACGAATTTTTTCATCCAGCTGATCCAAAAGGCTGCAATAATATTCAGAGTTGATTGTTTTACCTTTCTGAAGATAATCAATCACCAAAATTCCTTTTGCATCCCAAAAACTGATGCCATAACCTTCTTTGCTGATCGTTGTGACTTCACCTGCGTTGGAGCTGAACAACCAGCTTCAGTCCACTGTAAACGTTCTTGTTTCAATTTAGGATCATGGTGGTAGATCCAAGTCTCATCCATAGTTATGAAACGATGCAAGAAGTCGGTTTTATTCGGCTTAAAACGCTCCAAATTACGGTGAGAAATTTGTTTTCGATCCAGTTTTTGTTGAATTGTTAATGTGTGCGGCACTAACTTTCCAAACAGTTTTTTCATACGTAATTCTGCATGTAAAATATGGAGTACTCGTTCGTCTGGGATGCCTATGGCATTAGCAATTTCACGCTTAGTCAAACTTGGATCTTCACTAACCATATTATGTACCTGCTCAATGATTTCTGCTGTGGTTGCAGTTTTTGGTCGTCCTTCGCGTGGATCGTATTTAAGGCTGGTACGACCACGTTTCACCAGCCCAAAATTCAACGCTGCGTTTTGAAGTTGAGGACTCCTATATACACTTCTAACAATGGATCATAAATTTCCTTTGCTTTAAAACCCTTCAAAACAAAGAATCTAATGACTGCACGATATTAAATTTTTTCTATATTAAAAAAAATCAATGACACGTCAACTTTAAATGGCTTGTAAACAAAGAAAAAATTGACAGAATGACTTGCAACTTTGCATGTGTTCTCAGGACAGTTATACCAACTTGAGAAGACAAAAGGTTGGAGCTAGCAGTGCCATCTCTTGGTGAGCGCAGGAACTTTTCAACCAACCTGTATATATTTAACGGTCTAATCTCATTTCTTGGAGAAAAAGAGGGGTAAGAAACGTAGATTTGTATGGAAACAAGTCTGAAGATTGCTTAACCCCCTAAACTTAAGTTTGCGTACCCTCTAAACATGATATTGTGCTGGAAAAATAAGGTAGTTTCTAGTCTAACAGATACACAAGTTTCAGTGCAATCAGTGGGTAACTCTGGTGATAACTTCCATGTTCAAATATTCTGGCTCTTTCTTCTAGGCCTTCTTTCAAAAGTTAAACTTTGTTGGTCGGTGTAAACGAATTTCGCTTATAAATCTAAATTTCTACACAGTTCCATTGAATAATTTATGTCAGTATGTCCTCTTAAGATTACTGCCTACATAGGAGGTTCTAAGAGCTTAAAGCCATTTAACATACTTTCTAAAAATGATCGACTGTTATAAGAAGCAAAGCATATAAGAAACTGAAATTTTTGTAGACCCCTCCCCCCCCCCCCCCACCCTCAGCGGAGTTAATTTTCTACACACTCAATTTTAGTTAAGATTTGATTGCTTAATTTCTTAACTAAATAAATTTTTAAGTAAATTCATTATGTTTATCAATATTGAGGTGATACTGTTAGTTTTCAGAGAAATCTTTAAAATTCTTATTGAAGTATTTAAATAACTCCTCATCCGCCCTCTGCCCCCCCCCCCCCCCAAATAAAACTAGTTAAACAACACCTAAAACAATAAGAATTCATGTTTGAACACACATTCCATTAATAAAACTTACCTTTCATAGTCTATGCGACAATAAAGTTTACCATCGCGTGCAAAACAGGAATGCACCAAATGCAACGAACATGTTGCACACTTAAGGCAGCTCTCGTGGAATGAAGTGTCGACGACACGCATTATATAACGATCACAAATTGGTTGGCAACAATAACCGCATGCCAGGGGTGACAATGAGTTGTTACACGATGACGAGGCCGTAGATGATGCAGAGCAGGAGTTGTTGACACCGCCATTTAAAGATGTGGACAATGACAATGGCAACGATAACGGGCATAGGGAATCTATAATGTGCGAGGAGGAAGAGGAGGACGAGGAGTGACAAATGCCTGTAGCATTATTCAATTGCTGTTGTAACAAGTGCTGTTGTATTGCTAAAGCTGTTTCAATTGCATGATTATTGCCATTGCCATTGTTGTTGTTATTGTTCAAATTGCATTCGGTTAAAGTTAAACGGTTGGCTGAACATTGTAAAATATTTAAGGCTTGTTGGTGTTGTTGATGTAAAGACAATTGAAGTTGTTGTTGCTGTTGATGTACTATGGTTGATGGTGGCCCTGGCCCACAGGGATTTGTTGATGATTTGTTATCACCACACTTTGTGTTGCTACTATTATTGTTGTTGATGTTGTTGGTGTTTGTATTGGTTGTTTGACTACAGTTGCCATTGTGGTTGTTACAACTTCCGTTGACAAGTGTCGTTCCTGTCAATGACTGTTGTTGTTGTCCGTTATTTGACGTACTTGTTGTCGTATTGTTTGTCATATTGTCATTAAGTATTTCCTGACTGCTGCCATGACTGCTGTTGCTACTACTTGTATTACTATTGTTGCAACTACTACCACTACCACTACTATGGCCATGACCATTACGTAAAGCATTCGCTATAGTAGTAACAGTAGGTGTAGTTGTTGAAGTGGAGGAGGCACATTGACTACCATTGACTTGTGTTGCAGACAATTGAGAGGAATTTGTTGTCGTTTGTTCAGGCGTTATTAGTGAAGTGCTGCTATTGCTGCTGCTGCTAGTGCTTCTACTACTGTTGCTTATAGTAGTTGTTGTATTATTATTGTTGGTTAAGGCGGAAGTATTTGCTGTAGATGTTGTTAACATTCTTTCATTTCCGTTCATGGACATTAAAGAGTTGTTGTGTGTATGTTGTTGTTGCTGCTGCTGGTGATGATGATGATGGTGTAGCAAAAGCTGTTGTTGTGTTACTGTTGCCTGACATGGTTTAATATCTAATGGAACTATGGAAAAAAAGGAACACAGTTTTAGTTTTACTTTACTTGTTTACTACAGTAAACAATGTCCCCATTTGTGTCCCTGCCAAATGTTTCAACTTTCAGATCGTCGTACATACACATGTTTTTGTGTTTAATAAAGTTTTACTCAATTTTACTGTTTTGTGGTTTTGTTCTGGATTTGTTTTTGTGGCCTTGTTATTATTACTACTCCCACTCTTTGTGTATGTGTGTTTTTCTTTTCAGTAGTGTTCATTTTTTTTTTTACAAAATAGTTTGTTGGTTGGTTGTCTGGTCAGTTGCCCATTTGACTGGATTGTACTTTAGTAAATTTGTGGTTTTGTAATTATTGAAATAACTGTACATATATTTTTTGTTGTTATTACAACTGGAGTATTTTAACACATCACTCCCGTTGCTGAATAGGAATAAAACGTAAAAAAAAAACAGGAGCTTCACAAAATATATTTTGTTAAACGGTTCAGAAGCCCCCAAACACTACAAATGAGCAAGCACTTGTTTATAATTCTTATAAGAGATTTCATTAAAACCCATCTGTGGCATCATTATAGACACAACCAAAGTTGGATTATTATTTTCGCATATTTTGATTATCTCAAAAATTTTATAGCAACTTTAATCGAATAACATTTTTTTAATATGAAGTAAACAATTTATAGTCCTTTAACGACTACAGTCAAGTATGTTAGCTTAAGGAATTATGTCACTTATAACTGGCCAGGTAAAGAATAGATTAAATATTTTTAAATGTAGTTGGAAACAAGGTTATATCTTGCCCCCCTTGCCTCTTAGGAGTCCGCATTAAAGTGCTATAAATCACTTTACTTTAAAATGGAAAAAGAGGCAAGAAGTGGGACTATGGAAAACTTTTTTGTAGCATAACTAAGGCAACAAGAAATTTAAACCTCAGTGGTTCCGTGGAATAAAAGTATACCACCAGTTATACAAAACATCTAAAGGGAATTTTTACGGCCTTTTGAAATATCTTTTTATTTTAATAGCGACGCGTCGTAAAGACATAAGAAAGGTTGCTTCTTTTGTTATTCTCTTCAACATTTAGGGGTTTCTTCGAAGGTCAAAAATGTCCATTGCCATTCTTTCAGTCTCTCACATGCACATGGGAAAAATTGCAACCCTAAAAACTTAAATCTCGTTAAAAAGTCCGTCAAACTGGAAAGCGACACATCCCGTATACTGAAAAGATATCTCCAGCCCCGGATGCCTGCTAAGCAGATGCATCATTGACTCCTCTACTTCATCCACACAGCCTCTTTAATAATCTACGCGGGAGTAAACCTAACACACAGCCATATAAGCTATCACGCAGTTGTCCGAAAAAATTCCTATAAGCCTACCGATCATCCACTAACAAAAAAAAGAAGAGTTTTTGTTCTAATTGGATCAGGCAGAGGCCACACGCAGAGAAAAAACATGGTTGCAATATGATCACTGCTACTATATTGTGCTTGCTGCAATCGGGTATGGTTATTGGTTTTCTAACCATCAACATGGTCGCTATTATCATTTTTTAGTAAATATTTTACTATTTTATGATTGGCACCTTCAATTTTATATCTTGATTGGCTGTAACCATACTGTGGTAACAAAAATTCTGACTATGAAAAAAACATGATAATTATGCAACGATAAAATGCTGGCAACAATCAAGAAATAATTATACAATCAAAGAAAGAAAAGTTGTCAAAGTCTATGATTTTTTCCTTAACAATTTTTCTTCAAAAAGTACTTAACATTAAGTTTTTTTTTTTTAAACACTTCTAAAGGAAATATTCTAAAATTTAAAGAGCTTTTTCATAGTTTCTAAGAACTTTTCCTTTAAAAAATTTTCTTAGATTATGGATCATATAATGATAATCCAGAAATCATAATACAGTTATGAGGGGCCATAATATGATAACATTTTGAGCATACTATGATTACGTGCGATCATATTATGATAAATTCATTATAAAATGTTTATTTATGACAATAATATGGTAATTTTTGAATCATAATATAACTGTAGGGACCATATTATGGTAAAAATATGGTTATTTTATTATCAAAATATGATAACCATAATATAGTACAATTATGGTTGATACAACCATTAACCCAAACATACATGATGCTCTTCGAATATGATTGACCCAACTATGTTTTTTCTTTGCGTGCATAGGTCCGATATATTCTACTAGTGGTCAAGCTCATCCACCTAGATCTCGTTTCACTATCCGATACGTTCTCTATCATATCGACTAAATCCATCAGAGGGACCCGCACGAATTCAGGGATGAATTAATTTAGTAAGAAATTAGTTCAGTGAATTATTTTATTAATTTTTTTCAAAAACTTTATCAAATTGAGACCAGAATTTAAAATAACATGGTAAAAACGAAAAACACCTTCTCTCCTTACCTTCTGACCATAATGTTTGTAGACAGGAGTTTGTGTTGATGTGTGTAACTACCAAAAATGTCAGACTTATAGTATACCAAAAATTTATAACCAACCAATGAATTTTAGTACATGGTTTTTATTGGTCCAACTCTTTTAAATTTGGTTTGAATCGGTTCATATTTAGACACGAAGGTATGTCCTTTTAGTCTTCAATGGTATTAAGACACAAAAAATTGTAGACATCTGATTGAAATTTAGGTTGTAAATGTTATATGGGAAAATAAAAAGTCTCTTACAGAAAGTCGGACAATATTTCGACCTAGTCCCTTGACGAACCCAACTTCGCGATATATGCTTAAATTAACTTTGATCCAACAACTGGTGGCAAATATAAAGATATTTAAATGAAATTTGGAGCATAACTTTCTGTTGGCCTAGAGACTAATTCTGTTATGCTTGGTTAGAATCGGTCCAAATTCAGACCTATCTCCGATTGAAAGGTTCTTTCTGAAGATATCTCATTAACTTTTAACTTTTTCGGCAATTCTGTTCAGATTTTTTTTTTATATTTTTCCACCTTGTTCATAAAAAAAAATCAGGACTCTTCCCGAAATTTTAACCGCTTCACGAAATTTTACCCAAAATACACTTTTTATTTACTCATATAGACGAAATGCCCGACTTTGGTCGTTTTACTAGTTGGACGAATAACATCAGTTATTCACATAAAAAAACATTGAAATTTATATTAAAGTTTTATTATTCACTTAGCTGACGTACACTTAGCTGGAATCAACTTTATTTTAGTATACCTTAACTTCCCAAGCAAAAACGGTACCTTAGGCAGACTCTTTTATTTTGTTCCTAATCAAATAAAAAAATATTTCCACAATTTTATTAAAAATATTATAACCAGTCAATTTTTTTGATAGCTATTATTTTTGACCCGAAATATATAATTTTAATTTGATTTTCAGAAATTCTAAGATTTTGTGATTTTTTCGTTTAACAAAAAGCAACAGAATAAAATTTATATAAGTTTTTTTAGTTGTTCTTGATTACGAGTTTTCACTAACTAAAAGTTCATGGGTCACTTGATAAATTTTAAGTGGGAAAAAAGTAACGGGAAAAAAGTATTTGAAAAAAAGTATTGCGAATCTGTAATGACAACTGAAAATTTTTGCTTATCTTAGCAACACATGTCTACTGACGTGTAGTACAATGAAATTAAAAGAAATAATTAGCTACTACTAAATTTTAGTAAACTTTTTGTAAAGTGGAATTTAAAATCTGTTTGCCAAAATCAGCAAAAAAAAAATTGCTAAATATTATTAGTATTAGTACAAAATTTAAAATTTACATTTTTTTATTGAGCATCAAAATTTTTTTATTTTATTTTTTTTTTAAATACTTTATACAGAATTAAAAAAAATTAAAGGCTTAAAAATCATAAAAATTGTTAAAACATAAACGAATTTATCATTTTGTTTTAATTTGGTAATTTCTGTTTTGAAAAATATTTTAATCAGTTTTTTTAAGGTAAAATTTTGATTTTTAGAACTAAAAAAAACTTTTTAGTGCTATTTTAAGTGGATTTTAGTCAGTATATTCACTTTCGATCCCTTTTTTAATCTATGAAATATTTTAAGGCAATTTATGTTCGTAGGTGTAGGTTTTAATTAGAAATAACATTTCCTTCAATATCCACTTCTTCAAAATTAGTTAAATGATTAGTAAAATGATTTGTAAAATGATTTCTGAAATTTTAAACAAAAATTTGTTAATATTCTGTAAAAATTCAGTTATTTGTAAAATAAAAATAGCAAAAAGGTTTGCTTAATAATATTTTTTTACTAAAAATCAGTACAAAAATACTAAAGTGGTATTGAAAACTATTTACAAATTTTTCTACTCATTTTTTTTCTGAGTGTATAAAGAAATTAGAAATATTTGATATATTTTCTAGAGAAAAACTTATTTTTATTTTTTTTTATTTTTTCCAAAAAAAAAGCTTCTTCCAACAATATACGGTTTTTGTACAGGAAAAAATATTAACAGGAATTGTTAATGCATGTAGATGTAAGATTGAGATCTTAACCGACGTTTTTATTTGTTTGTGGAATTTTTGCATTTGAATTAGGTTTCATTAGTTGCAAAACAACTTTTAACTTCAATTTACTTAACCTCAATTGATTTTTGAGTCAATTGTCTTTGAAGGTCCTATCTCGCGGCTGGTAAATCGTGGGCAAGTCTCACTGACTTGCCAAATCCAAAATATTTTTTGAAGCCTTTTTCCAATGAACTACATCTTACATCTGTCATCAATTTGCAAAGATGTTAACATCTTCCCATAAGAATTACACAGTCCAAAAATTCTACATCTTTCTACATCCACAATAGATGATCCTTTCTCATTTTGTTCCATCTTACATCTTTCGTTATTTTAAGTGTCATCACTAAAAAACTGACAAAAAAATCGATTTTCCTTGTGTCATCAATAGCAAACTGACGTTGCAGAAATAAACAAAAAAAAAATATCCAACAAAGGAAAATGAGCGGCACATGTAAGAAATTCATACTTATGTCTACCAAAAATTCTTCTTTATCATTATCTTCTTCCAGAATGACCTTTAATATTTCAATGTACTGCATTAAAATTCATGTTTGTTCTTGCAAAGCAACAACTACTACAATTATTAATGCTTTCTCTAAATTCATTTTTTATTTATAACAAAAATTATGCTTCTTTTTCTTTTATTTTTTTGACAGCTAAATAAATAACAGATGAAAGATGTTGCCAATGTAAATACATGTTTCCAGTTTTCAACATCTTCCACGCGTTTCACAAAGATGTTGTTCAGTGTAAAAAGCCTATTAGGGCTTTTTCTTCTTTTGTTATTTCAATAGAAGTGATCATATAAAATATCGTCTTCATTGTAAGCAGAATGTTCTGTGTTAGAGCTACGCCGATTTTTTTATTTTAATTTATAGTTTTTTTTTATTAATTTATTTAAAAATTTACCCCCTTACACATCACAAGGTGTCAAAAAAGTGTCAATTGACCCCTCCTATGACAATGCCATGTTATCGGTTCCTTTCATACAAAAAGTCTTACCTTAGAAAGATAATCGCCCGCTTAAAACCTGTCCTATGTGTAAACTCGGACCGGTTTTGTAAAAATTTAATTTTCCTCCTTTTTAAATTAAAAAGAAACCTACTTCTCTGTTTATTTAACTCAGTTTATAAAATTTTGCGTTTATTGTGTTGTATATTTTGTTACATTTGGTATTTAATGCATTTGTCCACAGTTGTTGGTCAAGTTTAAATGGCTGATACGACTGACGTTCGACTATTTGGTTGGTTGTAAAGTTTATTGGTGGCTGGGGTGTTCATCCGTGGTCAGAACACATACGTACTAGAGTCAGTATTTTTTTTTTATTATTATTATTTGTTTCCGGAGTACTTGTATAATGCTGTCTCAATTTATTGGTTAAAATGAAATAATTTAACCACATATTCATGGTATTTGTAAATATTTCGTTAAATATTTCAGTTTGTTACGCATTTTTTATTTGTAATGTTAAACAAAAATATATTTAAGAAATAAATACTTATTCACACACATACATACCACAATAATTACCCTGTAGGAAACCCGGGGTCAAGTGTCTACAAGTCACCACTTTTGTCGACTATTTTGGGTGACTTTTTGGTGACTTGTCTATACTTTTTACATTCCTTTTTTGCAGCTACAAAGCTGTGCTTGTTCTTGATTTTTTTATTGTTTTATTTTGTTGAAAATACATGTGCAAGCTGCATGCAATATTAAAGTTTTTTATAAAAATATAAAGAAAAATTAATTTAAAAGTTAGATATACAAATTTGAACAAAATATGTAATGAGCAAAAGAAATTACAAAAAACTTTGAAAAAAACAATCCATTTTGTATAAAAATAACAAGAAAGAGGCAACAATCTTTAGTGAAACAACAATTTTTAGTGGCAACAATTTTTAGTGATAAAGATTTACATCTTCATCAGGCTGATGAAGATTTAACGGAGCCTGTGGATAGTTTTTTGCAGTCTTTTGAAGATTTGTTTACTCCAAAATAAAATTTGCACGAAATTTTTTTTGCTTTAATGAAATTTATGTAAAAAATTTTATTAATAAAATGTCTAATTTAACAAAATAAATGCACCTGCTTAATCTTATTTCCTTCCTAGTGTGGAAATCAAGTAAAAAGTTGCAAAAGTGTAGACTAGAATTACTAAAATGTACCAGTGAATCTCTGGTTTCAATGTCAACACCTAGTCAATAGTTGTGTTGATACCCAATGACACGCACATGTTAAATGTCTACAGCAGAAAGCGTTGGCTGGGGCATAATAAGTCAGTAGTACTGGTGACAAAGTCAGTAGTGAATCAGTACAGTTTCACTAACGACATTTCCTACAGGGTAATTATATATAAACCAGTGTGTGTGTGCGTGTGTGAGAGAACTATAGTATATTCCGTGATGACCATTATCGTCATCATTATTAACAAAGAATTTGCAATATTTTAATGAAAATTTCAATAATTTTATGTTAAAATGGACATTGTGGAAAATTACATACATATTTTTTTAGTCATATTTTATTTATTGCACTTTGTTTTACAATGTGACCATATTGTTGTATGATTGACTTCTTTTCAGATTAAATACTTAAAATTTTAATTGTGTTCAATAAATCCGATTAAAGTGAAATCTATACAAAACATCTGACCTAACTCACTGAAAGTTCTAACAAATTGAAATGTATATCCGAAAATCCTTTAGCATATGTTTTTGCTTAAAGACCAAACAGCAAAACAAAACAATACAACACAAACACCCAAATAATTCTGTCAGTAATTCAATGAGGGGTTGTTGTCCTATTCTTCAGATTGTAATTCTTGTGGAAGTTGCTTGAAATCCTGTTAAATTCTTTTATAATTTAGTTATAAAGAAATCTAAATCATCCCTCTGATTGTTATAACTCAAGGAATCCCCCTTATTTCAAAAACATTTAAATTGTTTGAATATATTTTGTACGGTGTCTGCCTATTCACCACTATTTATGTATGTATGTACATATATTCCTGTTCCTAAATATATTAGTTTCTAATTAGTAAACAAAACGTTTAATCGTATTTTCCTGATAACGTTGAATATGTTTTTTTGTTATACTCGTTAGGGTGTTTCTTTTTGAACAAGTGCAAATCCTTTGTTATCATGCCAAGTCATGTTTTCAACTTGGGCCATAATTTGTTCATGAACATTTGTGCTTTTTTTATTCATTTCATTGCCCTTTGATTTCTATACATTTTATATTTGCCCGTTGTGTGTGTAACAGGTGTAGTTTGCATGTTATAGCCATCTCTAATCAGATTAATAGATTTGCCTTTAGTTTTTCAATTCGAATTTAAACTGTATTCTTTCTATTTGGGGCCAGACAATAACTCTGCGTGTGATTATTGTCTACTTAAAGTTAAAAAAGAAAGTTGTGTTATTTTTAATCTTCAAAGGATTGACTTCTGTTTAGATTTTTAGATGCAAGTGTCACTTTGATGTTTCGATGGACATCAAATTTGTTAAGTATACAAACTATGGTATGGTAACTAGTTAGTATTAAAATATCTTTCTCGCAATAGTCAAAATTACATTTAAGTTTGCTTACACATAAACCGTTTACTTTAAAAGTGGTATAAGTATTTTAAAACAAATTGCATATTAATAATGAATACCCAGGTAGAAAAATACAAAGGGGCCAATGCTCGAAAATTACTGTAATGGGTGGTGTGATTACTTGCCAACCCTGGTTTTCCAACGCCCAATGCTTTCTGCTTAGAGTTTGACTAACCTTAGGTTACCTATTTGTTTATAGTTAATGACAATAATGTCCAGTGGACGCTGAGGCTCTACTTTTAGTAATGAATATATTTTCCAATGAATAAAAGAATTTTACAAAAAAAAAAAAAAAAAACTCGGAAGGTCTGGTGAGTGGTTCACTATTGATAAAATTTGGATACGTGATCGATACGTATTCCTTCTTTTTGGGGCCCAATTTCATGTTTAAGGAATAAAAAGGGTTATAATATTATTTTTTTTAAAGAATCAACACTCGGGAAATTCTTTCTACTAATTTATATCTTGCTTTCTTTGGAAAATTGATAGAAGAGAGATCAATGGTGGTTAAAGATAAAGGGCTTTGAATATGGCAATAATGTAAGTCACATTTTACACAAAGCTACTTTTGTTGCGGCAATATTTGTCAATTCTCTTTTAAAGCTTCGTTTATGTTTACACATAAAGGGTGGTTAAATTTTAAGGGTCGATGTTGAATGTGAACAACACCTAAACGTCAAGTTTTTTTCTGCATTTCATTTGACATTTCTCAATGCAGGCTTATTATGAAAATGGGCGTTCAAATCAAAACGCATTTCGTGGACTTCGTGATTTTTTTTGGTCAGCATAATCGACCAAATGTGTCCACAATCGGGAGAATTGTGGGCAAATTTCATCAAACCGGGTCTGTGAAAACACCTGTGCATGCTCGACCAGTCCGTTCTGTGGAAAACATTGCTGTTGTTCGCGATAGTGTGTCATTAGGTCGGCCAAGCATTTACCGTGAATGGTGTTCGCTATCGCGGGATGATAACGAACTTATTGTGGCCAGGAATTGAGGATATGACACCGGACGATATGTGGTTTCAACAGAACGGTGCCACTTGCCACACAGTTAACGACAATTTCAATGGCAGTGTTATCTAACGTGGTGGTGATGTCAATTGGCTGCCAAGATCATGTGATTTGACACCGTTGGACTTTTTTCTTTGGGGTTATTTGAAAGAAAAGGTAAACGTCGATAAGCCAGCAACAATTCAAGAGCTAAAGGATGAGATAATTCGGCACATTAACGGCATAGAACCTCAATTATGCCTTAGCGTTATCGAAATTCGGACCATCGGATGGAGGTGTGCCGCCGAGGTCGCGGCGGCTATTTGGCCGATATTTTATTCCATACAAAATTGAATCATACCATATTATCATAATAAAAATAAATGACAATAATTTCCTAAATAATTTGTGTTTTATTCAAAATCAACATCGGCCATTAAAATTTAACCACCCTTTAGACACTTTTTTTATATCAATTTTTGCATACATTTTATTTAAAATTAATAAAAAAAAACAAAACGAAATGCCTAGAACAAGCAACTCCGTACCAATTACCACTTTTCTCTCCCCTCTCTTCAAAAATGGGATTATTTGCGCGAGCTGATTAATCTAAGAACAGATGTTAACTTGTTAAAGCATTTTTTTAGTTCATAGCCCTGTTATGTTATTTTACTTCGGTTGGGTTATGTAAGTGGTATGTGAACACCGAAGGAGGACCTTGCTATATGTTTTAAAGATTTAAAACTCAAACATAGATATTTTTATTAATTGATTTTTCCACCACTGGGGATCGAACCCGCAACCTTCTGTATAATGGTTCAAAGCGCTAACCATGGTTTTATTAAATAATTATTAACTGAAAGGTGTTTAAGAATCTATTACAATTGTTCGAAAAAAAATATTTTAAAATCTTAAAATAAATGTTAGATTTACTGTAATGGAAACAAATAAACCACAAATTTCCTTTTTGTGGGAAAATGTTTACTAAATTTCAAGCATATGAAAAAAAAAAAAATAAATAAATGAAACTGAAAAAAAAATCAGTAAATGGCAGTAAATTATTTTGAACAAAAATTTATAAAAAAGTTAAAATATTTCTTTGAAAAATAAATGTATGTTCCTAAATTTTTAGCTGAAATGAAAACTTTTTTTGACCAAACTACAAACAGTAAACTACATAATATGTACCAACAATAATTTGTTTTAGTTTACCTACTGTTTTTAGTATTGTTTTTAGAATTGAAACAAGTTAAGTCTAATAATAAATACGTTTTTGTTAGTTTTGGTAGACATTTTTTAAGAATTTGGTAAATCAGCGGGCTTTTTCACATGATTAGTGCATGTACATTAGGTTCACGATGATTTGGGTGAAATGTTTGTTTTAATTCCGTGGATTTTCGGACAGAATTTGATGACACTGAGTTCAAAATGTGTATGATGAAAAATTTGCTCAAATCGGGTGAACGTTACTCCAAATCAAAATCGATCGAAATAATATTTTTTCATTAATTTATTCACCGCACTACGGATTTTGGCGTCCGCAACATATAAAATTTGTGTCATATTTCGCGAAGCGTACCAAATTGAGAGAAGGGACCTGATGAATAATGCAATAAATATAGTGAAAAACTTGAGTTCGAATTAAGGCGTTCATAATTGTAATTTTTCGATCGAAACTAGATTTTTAGTTCGGACACTAAAACATTTAAACGAATTTTGTTCATAAGGGATGTTTTAGTTCGGTCCTAGATTAGAAATAAAAGTTAAAGTTGGTATTTTCATTATTTGTATTATTGTAGTTACTTATTAAAAAATAATTTTCGAACGATTTCATTCGATCAAAAATGCCGTAATTCGGACCCTGAACGAAAATCTTTATTTAGAAAAATAACGGAAGGTGATTTTATATGGGGACTAGGGCTATATGTGGTCCGATGTCTTTAAATTCTTTATATTCGGTTTTGTGTTTATAAATACTAGTTTAGGCCAATTTCGATATAACACTTCTGTATGTCTTAATGTGGACCGATTTGAACCAGTTTAAATATGATTCGTTTTTGGGACAAGAGGAGCTCATGTGTCAAATTTCTTCTATGTAAGATATTTATATTTGCGACCTGAAGTCTGATTGCAAATCTAACGTGAAAAAATGGACAGACATTACTAAATAGACTTAAGAAATGATTCTGATTTTGGTACTTCCAAACATCAACACAAACTTATTATACTCTCTTCCCATTATGAAATAATTAAGAAAATAATAAATTAAAATTTTAAACATAAATAACATAATATTTTTCTTGACAATTTTCTACCACAAACCATTTAATTTTATTTTTGGTACTAGTTTAATACAGGGACTGAAACCGAGCCCGAACCCAAACGAGTTCATGTTCGTTGTTTATAAAAACTTTGAACCTGAACTCGCTGAACTCAAAAATTTAACTAGATTCGGGTTCAAAAATATAAAAAAAGTATTCTTGCTGTTCATGGCGTGAAAAATGTTTAATAGCAAATCATACAAAATATTACATTTCTTGCATTCCAGTTTGCAGTGCTCCACACTATATCTAAAGTTATTTGAAAAAAAAAATTGTGAACACCAAAAATCTCTTCTGTAACTAAAAAAGCTAAGCTTGAAAAAACCGTACTAGACTGTCAAACTAGATGGAATTACAGTTATAACAAGCCTAATTGGAATACAAAAGTTTTTGTTCGGAATTACTGGATGCTACGAATGATAATATTTGGAATGTTTGTGAAGAATTCGTAGAAGTTAAAAAATTACCGCTGAAACTACAACAAGAACAGATGACTTTAGCAGATGTTTATAAATAGAATCTGGCTTAGTTTTATATTAGATCTAAAAAAAATGACGAAACAAAAACATTTTCACAAGAATTATATTTAATATTATAAAAAGAGATAACCACTTTATTAATAGTCCACTTTTAATTACAGCATTTTATCTAGATAGAAGATTTAAGTTAATGCTAATTCCCGAAGATAGTGAAAATGCTAAAAAAGATATATTTTAAAAGCAATTAAAATGTTCAAAGAGAATTTTATGAGAGAATCAATATCTTGTTCTTCAGAAGATGATGAAGATATGCTTAAACAAGTTTTAAAAAAGAAGGAACGATTTTCTTAATCAAATTCTTCAAATGAGAGGGCCTTCTCGCCTTGAAATTCATTTTGTCGCCACAAAGAACAAATTTAAAAGAAGAAAACTTAAAGAATATATTAATTATAAAATTATTTATTTTATTTATTAATCATATAATTACAAATTATATGTTAATACCCTAACCGAACACTAGCAACAAAGGCCTTCGGCACTGATAAGCTAGCACGCTACCAACTAGCCTACCGGGGCGCTCAATTATAAAATTAAATGAAAATTTCTTTGAAAAATACATAAATTTCCTATTGATAAAACATTTGTACTTTTTTTAAATGTTGAACCCGAACCCTGAACCGAACCCGAACCTGAATTTTTATTTCGACTAACCTGATCCCGAACCTGAACCAATTTTTTTCAGGATTTCAGTCCCTGGTTTAATAGTATTTAGATGTAGATAATGCCCTACTCTTTTATTGCTAAAATTCAGGACGGAAAAGTTGTAAGTTTTTAAATTTTTTTTAATTTCATTAAAATATATACTCGTACATAGTTAGCTAATTGAACGAAATGCCTCCTAAATCATAAAATGAGGTATGAGGGCTTAATTTTGGGTTTTTCTGATATTTTACAATCTGTAATATTATGAAATTAGCCATTGAACTGAATGTAGATTGCACAGAAAAAATCAAACTTTAAATTTAACTTTTAACTCCGTGAATCTTAAGAACATACAATGGCGAAGGACCAGTTTTATAGCATTTTTTAGACCATTTAAAATAAATTTTTAAACTATTTTTAAAACTCTGTAGCTTTAGGATGAGTATCTCAGTTGTAAATAATACTCAAAAAATTTTGAAATCTCAAAATTTTAGAAAAAATGTTTACTTAACTGTTGGATTTTATTTAAGTATTCACTTTACTGCCGGCTCTTTTCTAAAAATTTATGATCCATAATATTTTTGAGTTTAAGAACAAAAATGTACTGGCGGCCAAAGGTTGGCCTTTCTGATATTTCCCAATCTATCCCAATAAACATTGAAAAGATAAAAATTCAATTGCTTTAAATTTTACTTGTATTGTGCTTTATTTTAAGTGTTTTTTACAATAAAAGTTCATACAAATAAAAATAATTTGTTTCATGTTTTTCATTTCTTGTCAACAATTTAAAATAAAAGTAAATCATTTGTTAAAATTTACAATTTTCCTGTGAAGATTTGTATAAAATTTTTTCCATGGACTTTAACGAAAAGGTAAACAACATTTATTTGGAGCTTAAATGTGTCTTTACATTATATTTTTGACTTATTTCAGAAAGATTCTACAAATTTATACGCTTCTAAATAAAAAAAGAATTGGTAAAAAAACATCGAAGGTCAAAAAATCAAAATTAAATATACAAAACTAAATCTATGTTGAAAAGAGTTAATAAATTGTACCAAAACCAATCATAACCGTATTTGTATGGCTTTGCTTAAACTTTAAGTTAGGGCTTGAAGTGTTATTATTATGTTGTTTTAACTTGAATTGAACTGTAATTCAAGGCTTGAATTAAAGTATATTCTCACTGTAATGTTCGAAGGAGGACTTGAATTCCAGAGCCCGTTTTGCTGGAATATGCTATTGAATTAAAGTGTAATAAGAGTATAAATCTAAGTTCGAAATTAGAAAACATGACTTGAATAACACTTGATTTTAGCTTTAAATTCAACAGATATGTTTATTGGATTAATATTATTTGATTAGCCATTTAAACTAAATACGAATTTATGCCTAAAAATCAATCTTAACAATAGAATAGATCGGGAGCCAAAGGTAGGCATATTTTTTCGAATGTAAATATAATAGTTTTGGTAGAAAACTAAAAAAAAATCTGGTACAATAAAAAAATTAAAATTCGGGCAAGCCGACGAGATAAAACACTACACAAAATATTATTTGAATCATATTCCGGGCAGCAGTTCAAATTTCGGGAATGGACATAGCACAACATAAAATTACTTAAAAACGCATTCAGCAAGAATCGGTAAGATGGTTTATATGGGGATTAGGCCCAAATATGCTCCAATTTTCCAATTTTCTCCAATAGAAACTTACTTTGTACCAAAAAAATATCTTTATATTTGCGACCTGAAGTTAGATTACAAAGTTTACATGGACACACTTGCAGACAAACGGAACGGATATCATTTGATCAAATCTCAATGGGACGTTTTAAGAGCAATGGAAGGTAATTTCATCCCGAAATCAATGCAAATAATTAAAGATTTTTAATGACTTTTTTTTAAATCAGACCTTAAAATAATCTTTATGGAATTAGTTCGCGAAAAAATAATTCTTTTTGTAAATCAGCCAATTGATTAAATTCTTTAAATCAGATTTAAAATCCTAATTGATTATTCGATTTCAATTGAATCTTTTTTGATTCAATCGTATCAAATCTTTTCAAACAAAATTTTTTTTTTTAATTTGCGAATTTAAAAAAGATTGATTTGATTTTTGAATTAAAACAAAATAAAAAAAATGTTAAAATTGACTTTCAAATAAAAAAAAATATGCTTGCAAACATTTTGTCCGTTTTGCGTTATCTCCCTTAGTTTTAAAATTGCCGCTATTTGGAAAGCTAAGTGAGATAGGCCAAAACGGTCAAAGTGCTCTATTAGAGTATTAATATACTGCGACAATAAAACTAGGTCAGATCCGGAAGACATCCAGAGGAATCTATGTTTTTTATAGGAACGAAATAAAACAGGAAACGGAATTTGTATTGTGCACTGTGTTAATTTACATTATCTTATAAATTGATATACAAAAAAAAATGTAAAAATTCAATCAAACCCTTCTTACCAATATATCATATCGAAGGGTCATATTTGTCAAGCTTTGCAAAAATTTTATCCGTATTAAGCTATCTCGCTTAATTTTCGAGATATTTGCCATTTTATAAAATGGCCGGTATTTCGAAAACTAAGGGAGATAGGGCAAAACGGACAAAACGGCTCTAACCGGGTATTAATATACTGCAAAGATAAAAATAGGCCAGGTGCGGAAGACATCCCGAGGAATTTATTTTTAAAAAATAGCCACAGGGTGACCCAAATTTCAATGCCTCTGATCAAATCCCAAGTATGGTTAACAAAATAAAATATAAATTAATCATGAATAAAAGAAAAAAAAATCATTTTAATTGGTGAATCAAATCACATTATTTTTAATTTTAGAATAATAATTTTGATTTGAATTTTTGATTTAAAATTGAATTATTTCTTCGATTTATAAAAATAATTATCTAAATCAATTAAATTCTAACAATAAGATAAAAATTGAATCATGGTAGAAAATAATTCAATCAAAGAAATTAGGGCGTCAAAACTTAAATCAGATTTGAAAATTGATTTAAGGAATTATGTTTTTAAAAGTCTGTTCCCAATATTGAGCTAGAAATTTTTTCCCTGAATAAGGGGTAAAAAAAGAAAACCTGATTTGTAGGAATTTTGTTTGTCTTCATTTTCGTGTTTTAGAAGCCAGATTACTTAAACATAGTTTTGGGAGAGGTTTGTGCGAAATCCTTGTCAAGTAGTGTTATTTTAAGTGCAATTGCGTATTTGAAAGATAAAAAAAATTATTTCAAATTTAAATAAAATTTTTTTTATTTCGAAAACTTTTTTTAAACAAATTTTAAATTAGTTCATAAGAGTGTATTTAAAAGCTCTTAACAAAAAAAAAAATTTAAATCAAATTTTTAATCAAATAAGCGTTTGAAATTAAACCCCTAAGAATTAAACTATTGCAAATATAAAACTAAAACATTTAATCAAGTAAGTGCTGTAGTATCATACAAATTTAACACCGACGGCCTATCTACATCTACATTAACCGTCGGCCTATCTACATCTTAATGTCATTTTGCCGTCGGTATTGATTCTTGGCGATTTTTTTTTTTAACCACAAAACTTTATTTCTATTGAATTATTGAATTAATACTTACACATGCCTATAGGTATTGGATGATGTTCTTCAATCATCTTGCAAATTTATTAGTAAACCCAATTGTTATTCCAAATGCTTTTAAGTTGGGATTAATTTGAGACACTTATACACTGATTTTTAAGTATGTTTACCTTAAATTGTAATACTTTTAATGATATAATTTAATTTTAGTAATCTCTGACATTTCTTATAATACACACTTATGTTTAGCTAAACACACTTTAACAAGTTCATTAAAATCACTTAATTGATTTTCTTGTTAATGACGTAAGAAGAAAATTCCAAATAAAATAACGAATTTAACCGATTTATTTTTGTTTTGCCTGTTAATATTAACCGTTTAAAATGAACCGTTTTATTAATAAAGTCATGCACACACACACATAAACACACAACTTGTGTTGTGTTCAAAATAATATAAAATGGCGTTTTGGCGTTAATACTCGTATTATATGTAACGCAATGCTTGAATGATTACAGACCTCTGGCATTAATGAAATTTGTAAAATTATATTTCCAGCTCTTGATAAATTTTGTTTTCAAGTTTACTGAGATAAAAAGGATATTTCTTTATTGTACAAAGGAAACTAAAAACAGGGGAAATCCTGTTGAAAATAAATTTAGTAATTGGCTAAAATAGAGAGTGAATTAAAGATTTGCAAACAAAGGGGCCATTTGAATATAAAATAGAGAAGATGGCCGCTTAAAAAGAGTTTTAACAAATTCACAATGAATTTCCCCTGTATTTGGGGAGTTTACATTGTTGTGAAAAAGGGATATTCGATAAAAAAGGGCACATGCGTAGTGGGACTGAATAGGAAATAAGGGAGTTTTTCTTACCAAAAAATTTACCAAAAAAAAAATATATATATTTAAAGGATATTAAATAGATGTATTAAAAATTTCAATATTTTATAAAATATACTGGGAAAATACCGGGGTTTTTTTCGATATCTTAAAGCAACTAGACAATTTTCAAGTTTAAAGACTTAAAAAGATTTAAGCTAAAAATACAAATTTAACATATTTTAATTTTTTCGTGTTGACTTAAAAATGTTTTAACATGTGTCCTGCCATGTGTAGTTGACATATTTTTCTATGGTATTATTTTTATACGTTAATCCTTTTTATAATCGCGTTCTTGTGGTTCTTATTCAATATCTTCTTCCTCTTTTACTTCCTGTTCTAATAATTTCTTATGAGTGTGGCTGTGTGTGTGTAAATTGTTTGCAGCTATAAACAGCTGATAATATAGTCTTTTGTTATGGCAGCAGTAGATGTAGTAAATGTTAATGACTTCGTTGAACACGTTTTTATAACAAGTTTTGTTGTTCATCGTCATCGGTTTATAAACCCTTTATTTTCTATTCCATTTCCTATTTGCTTAAAGTGTTAATGATTGTTTGAATGTGTAGGTGTATACTTTAAAGCTTCATTTATTTTCAATTTTATTTCTAGTTTCTAAAAACCCCCGTTCACCGCCTTTACATTAAAGTCCATTAAAAATTAAATATTATGGGACATATAGTTTTCTTTATATAGATTTTAAACATTTTTTAACAGATTTTCGTCCTTTATAACTTTTGTGTGTGTGTGTTTGTTTCGTATCATAATGTCTACTTTAGGTCTACTCAAATTATACACACACACATACACCTGTAAATAGAGAATATAAAACATCTTTTAAACGCAGCCTTAACATTCATACATGGAAGTAGTTATTGTTCGTTTATATTTATGTATGTCTGTATGTCTACCTTTCCTGTAGTTTTCTACTTCTACTATTATGACTGTTGAAAATTCTTACCATACGCATCCTTTTAAACGCTCTGGCATGTTGTCCACTCTTGAATCGTTTATGTCTTGTACACTTGCTCAGGTATTTCCTTTTACGTTGTATTTTTTTTTTCTTTTTCTGGTGTTAATGATAATTCCAAAGTTTGTAGTTTTAAAAGTTTGATAATGATGATGTTATTAATAATTAAGTTAATTATTTTGCATTTAGTATATTTTAAGCTTAATTTATACTTGCCTCTCTTCTGTATCTTTTAAGTGTTTTGTTAAAACTGAATATTTATTCATAACTCTTTTTGTTTTGTGTATCAGTATGTTAAAGTGTTAAAGTGATTGGAATTTAAAATAGTTTGTCAACATTAAAATTTCTTTAAATATTTAATAATAAAGCACATAACGTACTTTAAAGGGATGCCTCAAAAATAAATTTATAGTGTTTTAAATTGTTGCGCAAGATTCTTTTGAGAAAAACTAGTTACATTTTAAGATAAATATTTTAGGATGACAGCAAAAATAGACATTACCAAGTAATTAAGGGAGTAAGTAGCACACAAAGTATTTCACAAGTAACCAGCCTTTAGCTCGCTTAATAACTTTTGTTTGCGATGTCCCAAAATGCATGAGTGGTCACTACCCTCTCGTTTTCTTCAGCATGGTTACTCATAGTGAAGGAATGAGTAGTTAATAAAGTAACTACATAGTTATTCTTAATCAAACAATAGTGTACCTTAATCAAGTAAAATTTTTTTACTTAAAGAAATCGACAAGAATAATTTGTATTTAAGTTATAAAAAATCTTCAAAATATCTACTTTTTGAATTAAAAAATTTCAATGCTATTTTTTATAGAAAAATATTAAAATTTTTAAAAAATCAATTTTACAGCAGACAATTTTCTTTTCTCTTGAAGATTTTCAAAACAAATTAATAATTAACATGGTAAAAAAAAAACAACTAACAGTAAATCATTATTTTGCTTGTACATATAAATACTTCTTTCACCCATTATCAGTAGGTCATTATTCTGTTTTTGAAAGTAATGAAGAAAGTAACGACCAATCATTACATGGTAATCTACACAGTAACAACCTGTCATTGCCACATGGAAATTGTATTATTTAATTTGTAAAATTGATCACAATTTATAAACGCTAATGACCTATCATTACTTTTTGGACTAACAGTAATAATACCAATTTACTTTCGCCATTACTTATTAAGTTACTAACAAGTAGTTATTCCTTAATTTCAAATAAAATAATATTATGCGTTACACATTTTTACTTATTTTTATTATTTTTTAAAGATAAATTAATGTTCTAGATTTGGGTTTTTTTTAAATTTTAAACTAAATAGTTTTTCAACTCTCGGAAGATTCGCCCGATGACTCGGCATATTTTGTTTATTTTTAAATGTTTATTTGGCCCTTTCAGTTTTCTACCAGGTAACTTTCAAAAATTATATCGCTCAAATAAGGACTGCGAATGTGTTATGATCATTTGGGTTCTTTTTAGTGCATTTGCCATCGGATATGTTGGATATTCTCATCGACAGCTTCCAGGGTTTGTGGTTTGTTCACATAGACTCGTGACTTCAAAAAATCCAAAAAGAAAAAAGTCTGAGGCGGTTAAATCAGGCTATGTTGCCAAAATGAGAGATTAGGCGACCCAGAAATGCATCCTTCGAAATGTCCATTTTCGTGCGAGCTGTGTGTGCAGTTGCAGCGTCTTGCTGGAGCCACATGTCCTCCAGTCCAAGTTCATCAATTTGCGGCAATAAAAACTCGTTGACGATAAGATCGAAAATAAGGCCTGATGCAGTGAATTTGAGTGGAAGCAATTGCTCTTCGTGTTTTCCCAGTGCCCCAAAAGTGCAAATTTTATTTGTTTTCGTATCCGTTCAGATAAATGGGGAAAGAAAATCGTCCGTTGAAGAATGTTCACACGTATTGTGTTTCGCGAGGTGTATAGCATCACATTGCTGCTCGACGTACATTCCGTATCGGTTTACTTCATAATTATTAAAATAAAACTTACTGATGCCGTCATTTAGGGCAATACATTTTGGGTATGTTGGCGTCTATCAAATATAAAATGTTGAGATGTCTCCGGCGGTAGATCCTTCCACGGGTACTCTGGATTTCCATGTTCGATTCTCGGTACGAGTACATTTTATTGATAAAATTTTACAATAAAAACCATTTTTTAAGCTAAATAACTGACAAATTTTGTGGTACAAAATTTTTGAAACAATCCAGGTAGAAAAATACAAACAACATAGCACTTTAGATGGTAACAGCGTTAGCAGAATGTCAGTTAAAGTTCTTCGACAACCCGAAATGATAACGTGGATCATTGTTGGGTTATTTGTATTTACTGGTTGGTTGAAAAGTTCCTGCGCTCACCAAGAGATGGCACTGCTAGCTTCAAAATTTTTTTTTCTCAAGTTGGTATAACTGTTCTGAGACCACATGCATAGTTGCAAGTCATTCTGTCAAATCTCTCTTTGTTTACAAGCCATTTGAAGTTGATATGTCATTGATTCTTTTTAATATAGAAAAAATTTAATATCGTGCAGTCATTAGATTCTTTGTTTTGGAGGGTTTAAAAGCAAAGGAAATTTATGAACAATTGTTAGAAGTGTATAAGGAGTCCTCACCTTCAAAACGCACCATTGAATTTTGGGCTTGTGATTTTAAACGTGGTCGTACCAGCCTTGAAGACGATCCACGCGAAGGACGACCAAAAACTGCAACCACAGCAGAAATCATTGAGCAGGTACATAATATGGTTAGTGAAGATCCAAGTTTGACAAAGCGTGAAATTGCTAATGCCATAGCCATCTCAGACGAATGAGTACTCCATATTTTTCATGAAGAATTACGTATGAAAAAACTGTTTGGAAAGTTAGTGCCGCACACATTAACAATTCAACAAAAACTGGATCGAAAACAAATTTCTCAGCGTAATTTAGAGCGTTTTAAGCCGAATAAAACCGACTTCTTGCGTCGTTTTATAACTATAGATGAGACTTGGATCTACCACCATGATCCTTAATTGAAACAAGAACGTTTAAAGTGGACTGAAGCTGGTTGTTCAGCTCCAAAGCAGGCGAAGTCACAACGATCAGCAAAGAAGGTTATGGCATCAGTTTTTTGGGATGCAAAAGGAATTTTGTTGATTGATTATCTTCAGAAATGTAAAACAATCAACTCTGAATATTATTGCAGCCTTTTGGATCAGCTGGATGAAAAAATTCGTGAGAAAAGACCTGGTTTAAAGAAGAAAACAATTATTTTTCATCAAGACAATGCACCTGCTCACAAAATTGTTTTTACGATGGCTAAATTCAAAGAATTAAAGTACGAATTGCTTGAACATGCACCGTATTCACCAGATTTGGCTCCCAGTGACTACCATCTCTTCAGAAATCTCAAACAATTCCTTCGTGGAAAGCATTTTTCGTCGAATGAAGAGCCCATAGCAGCCGTAGACGGTTATTTTGCAGGGCTTCCGGAAAACCATTATAAGGATGGGATTAAATTATTGGAAGATCATTGGAACAAGTGTATTAAACTTCTAGGAGATTATATTAAATAAAAAAAAAATATTTTGTAACAAAAACAGTATTCTTTCATTTCGAGCGCAGGAACTTTTCAACCAACCTGTATTTTGAAATGTTGACAAAGCATTGCACGTTGGGATAAAATTCATGCAAATTTTGGCAGAAACTTTTTTTCTAAATCAAAAATTTTCATAAACTAATGATGCCATAAGAAAGCTTATATGATTCTTCATATGACCCTGTATTTATATTTTCAATAATTGTTTCTTCTTTTATAGACGATTTACCAAAGCTGGAAAAATAATTAGGAAAAATTAAAAAAATTAATTAAATTATTTATGTATATCACTTCAAAACCGCAATAACCGTATACATTTTATTAAAACTTATAATTTTTGATGTTAGATCGTAAAGAGATACAAAAAACTTATTAAGAAGTGCAAGAAGATTACCTGGATCTGGTTAACTAAAAGCTATTCTGTACTTTTTTAAATATTTGACCAGTTTTTGATTAGAATTTTATGTCCAACTGAATTTCGTATTAACAACTTTTATTGGTAGTTCTTGTAAAATATTTAGATAACAGCTTGTTTGGCTAACTCAACCGGCAATTATGACACAATTAATTTGTTTAAATATATTATTTTTTTAAGTTTTTTTTTTATAGTTGATCTTCAATACTTATATCTATGAAAATGTATTTTTTTTATTCTAATTCAAGTTCAGAGAATTTTTTTCTTCAAATAAAAAATTTTTTCTTCGCTATTAAATATTACTTGGTACGGTAAAATAATTGTTTGAATATATGTAAAAACAATTTAATATTTAATATTAGCTAATTGCTAAAAACATAAAAATAGTAAGTAAATTTCATCTACACTCAATAAAAAATGAACTGGATGTTAACATAAATAGTTTTTTACTTTGATTTGTGAGTTAAATAGAGATATTTATAATTAGTACTTTCAAGGGCACGAAGAATGTTGATTCGAGGTCGTAGCTGACTAGAAAATTCTATTCCATTCGGCTAGTGTGTAAATAACTTTATAATTTTATTTGTTAAAGTAAATCAACAACGTCAGTCTTATGAGTTGTCAAAAAAATCCCATGAAAAAGTATTCAGTACTTGCTCGTAAAAGAACCGGTATAAGTGCCACCCTAATGTATCTTAATATTTTTGGATTTTTCATTTTATTTTTTTGCTACACATAACACAAATTTTAATATTTATAAAAGAAACTAACAAATATTTTAGTAACAAAATATATATAAAAAATTACAAAGAATAAATTTACAAATAAAACATGATTGTGTATTCAATTTAAGCATACAAATAAGTACGAGTACATATTTATTTGAACATGCTGAGTTTAACTGATGATCATGTTTTTGTACATAACATACAATTCTAGAAAATATTTATGTTAAATGTAGCAAATTGTAAATAATTTTGTTATCTCTTAAATTTTGTTTCGTTAAATTTTTATATCATTTTTATAACATGACCGTGCCACCACAAATCACAACAAATGTGTTTGGAACATTAAAAGCAACAAAAAAAAAATAGTAAAGAATATAAAATTTATTTTTATTTATATCGGACATCACGTCCTTTGGTATCCTTTGTGGTTGGAACGAACGTTCTTTAAGCTTTTAATAAAAATAACGAAATACCATTTATGTCTTAAAAGATGTTTAAACGAAAGAAAAATATGGGGAAAAAATATTGTTATACAAAAATAAACAACAAGTTTACCGAAATGGTGTACGCGTAAATATAATGCAATAAAAGGCCAATAAAATGTGTACATAAAAATTCTGTACTGGGGCAACTACATTCATTTATGAAAAGGCTTAATAAAGGGTTTTGCAATTGGCGGGGGTATATGTTGGCGGCCTGTGACCGCCATCTTGTTTTGGTGGCGTCTGTCTAATCTATTGCTTATTATTCTGTTTCTGATGCCAAAGCACCACGACAAGTTACATGATTGAGCAGCACGTCGAAAGGATAAAACTTTATCATAAAAAATTTCGCTCATTTTTGGATAAATGGCTATGTTAACAAGCAAAATTGCCGTATAAAGGACAACGCCAACAGACACGAGATTTACCAGGTGACAATGAATTCACAAAATGTTATGTTTGGTGCAGAACGATGATAACCGATTTATTTTGGTTCAAATTGAACGATATAGACGTAGCTGACATGTGGTTCCAGCAGGATGAAGCTACGTGACACACAGCCGACGCCACAGTGCCATCTACCCGCCCTTACTGAGCCGACCACTAGGTTAGACGCAGGTGCGACTCCTACAGCCTACGGATTGTTAAAAGAATTATCATATAGAGACAATCTGAAAATTATAATATTAGCAATTAATTCCATGGAAAATTATAATTTTTAATTTATAATTTGAAATGCATATAAATTCTAGTATTAATTGCCACTATCTATTAGATATTACGAAAAAATTTAAATGTTAAATGATTTTGTTGAAAGTCGAAATTTAGCAGTAATTTTTGTTTGATTAGTGAAAAATCTTTATTTAAAATTAAGATCTTTTCAAAAAAACTTAAGCATTTACATTTCTGAAATTTTTTGAAATAAATTTGTAAAACATTGGTATTCCTTGCACTTTTTGCTATTATACCATAAACTTTTATTATCCTTAAAGGTAAATAATTTTATTTATATCCTCATGAACGTACGCATAAACAAAATTTTTGGGTTTGAGAATTTATCCTTTTTTTACAGTCACATACTTTGTTGGCTAAAGTTACGTTCATGGCATAATATTAAGTATTTGGCTCATGTATGTGTAAAAAAATGACCCCAAAAAATTGTTTAAGGCCGAGTAAACAAATACAAAAAGTAAATAATGTGTATATATATATCGTCAGCTATAATGCAAAGGAATATAACTAACATTTTATATTATTATGGGAGACATTCTAACAAATTCGTTAAAAAAAACAACTGATAGTTTTGATCATAGAACGATTCAATTTTGTTCTTTCTAAGCAGTGCTTTGCACTCAATCCCATTTAAATATCGCGGTAAAATCAAAAGATTTTAAATTCTAATTTTGTTTAAAACAAATCCAAATTTTCATAATAGAGCTTCAAAATTATGTGTAGGTATGAAGTTTGGCCAAATGTATCTTTGACAACAATAAAATCGCTTTTGAAAATTTTTGTAGTTACGTCTTTTTGCATTTTAGCTGACGATATTTATTATGTATACATATTTGTATTTAAGTCTATATTATTTAGGATCATTGGTCGGACCACCAAGGGAGTATAAACATTTTGCAAAACATGTATGTGTACAAATGTAAGGATAAAATAAATAAACATTTATAAATGACAGTTGAAAGGAGAAAGTGTAAAAAAATATACAGATACGATACCTACGTTTATAAATCGCTACAAATTGTATAGTTGTTTATTTTACAACATCGTTAGTATGCCTCAGAATGGCCAAACTACAAAAATTTACAAATTTGTGGGCTTGCAAGGAATATCTTTATTAGAAAATCGAGAGAGATAAAATATATTTAAACCTATAATGTACGAGGTTGCCTTTATGAACTGTTGAATTTTTGGGGGATAGTTTTAAAATATACAATTTTTAATTAACCCTCTCATCAGCAAGGCCACCACAAACTGGACTTAATGTTAAAATTTCGCATATTTTTGTAAAAAATAATTTTTTAAGTAAAAAAAATATTTAAAACAAGTAAAAAAGGGCTAAATTCGGCTGTGCCGAATCTTTGAATACCCTCCACCAAAGGGGATGAAGATGATATACGTATATACTAAATTTTGCATGAACTGTAATATGAATATGTTTTGTCAATTTATGTAACGAACTTTTGTTATTTAGTTTTAGCAAATGTTATTTACAGAGGTCTGCTCTGTTAGCGACTTTAACGTTGTTCATTTTTACGTTAACTTAGTTATCATAGTATGTAAGACAATAAATGTAATCGAACATTAAGAAGACTTAATAACATTTTTACTTACTTAACAGAAAAAAAAATAGATACAGAAAAATTGTACAAATTTGTATGGAAAATTTAGAGGTACCTTCACATTTTCACTCATAACTTTTGAACCGCTTGACCGATTTTGCTCATTTTAAATACCAAACTGCTCGGGAGGATGTTCAATAATCTGGGTAAAAATCGGCACCCCCGCTTGCGTCTTCGCGTCGTGATCGTGATTTCAACAGACAGACAGACAGACAGACAGACGGACATCGCTAAATCGACTTAAAATTGCATAAGGATCACGAATATATATAATTTATGGGGTCTTAAACCTATATTTCGACATATTACAAACGGAATGACAAACTGATATATACCCTCACCATATATGGTGGAGGGTATAAAAATAGTCAAATATATGTTTACGTTGTGGCACATACAGTGTATAGAAAAAGTCATGCCACCCTAACTTAAGGATGGTCCAACCATAATGCACGATGCTGATTGTAAATAAAACAAAAAGTTTTTTTAATATTTTTTATTATGATAAAAGGATCTATGACAATTATGTGTGAAACAAAATATCAGCCAAATGCACGCCACGGTTTTGGTGGCACACCTCTATCCGAATGTCTATATTTTCAATGACTCTGAGAGGAAATTGAGGTTTAATGCCGTTAATGTGCGGAATTATTTCATCTTTTTGCTCTTGAATTGTTCTTAGCTTATTGACGTACACTTTTTCTCAAAAAAAAAAAAAGTCCAACGGTGTCAAATCACATGATCGTGGCGGCCAATTAACATCGACACGACGTGAGATAACATGGTCATTAAATTTCTCGCGCAAAAGAGCGATTGTTTCGTTGGCTGTGTGGCAAGTGGCACCATCCTCAATTTCTGGCCACAAGAAGTCCGTTATCATCTCGCGATAGCAAACACCACTGTAACTGCTTGGGCGACCTCATGCCACATGCACAGGGGTTTTTACATTTCCTACAGGCCCGGTTTGCTGAAACTTGCGCACAATTCTCCCAATTGTGAACACATTTGGTCGATCATGCTGACCAAAAAAATCACGAAGTGCACGAAATGCATTTTGATTTGAACGCCCATTTTCGTAAAAAGCTTCAACAATCTTAAAGCCCTGTTTAATTGTGTACCTCTCCATCGTTGAATTTGTCAAGCGACGCACAATTAACATCGTGTATTATGGTTGGACCACCCTTTATAATAAGAAATGTTCCGTAATTTCCTTTTTTTTATAATGTGTTAACTTATAAAATAAAACAAAATTTTTCGCCTATAAATATTTTTCATATTTTTGCGCAGCAAAAGTCATGGTACCCCTAAAAAAAATTACAAACATTTATTAAAATTTTATGATTTTTGAACTGGATTGCTTTACCTAATAACATAGTAGGATATGCGTAAAGTCGTACAACTTCAATCAACCATATCGGCATTGAGGGCTCAAGCTTTTTTGTGTAGTTTTAGTATATTTGACCCCATTCAGTCAAAAGTGTTTTTTTAAGCTGAGCTTTTTTAGAATTTGTATGGTTTCGTATACGTTTCTCTAAACTATCCCACAAGTGATCAATGAGTTTCAAATCGGGACTTTGAGGAGGGGTTTTTAGCATATGTGGTGTGTATGCTTATGATCATTGTCCTGTTCAAAATAATACCCAGTTTTTCAGCACTCTGATTCAGATTTTCTTTCATAATGTTCAGGTAAACTGTTTTGTCCATCGTCTCCTCAATGAACACAAAATTTATTTTAACCGGGGTACCATGACTTTTGCTGTATATAAAAGAAAAACGTGAATGAGTTTCTACGGAACCAACACTGCCCAGCCTAAACTGCTGGTACTATGATGCGACTTAGACTTCCGTTAAAAGGGGATTTTTTGAAGTTCCTGGGGAAAGGAACAAAAAGGCGAAAAGTCTCTCGCTTGACGGATTCCCCAAATCCGTTTAGCTAGAAACCTGGAGGATCGGTTACTTTGTGGAATTTTCTCCAAAAAAAGAGAATTGGATAGAAACATGAAATTTAAAAATTGTGCTAATTTACTAGCCGCCTTGGCTAGAAACATAAAGCTTAAAATATATATTCCGTGATGTTTAGGCTTATACACTGATAAAGTACTTTTTGGAATTTTCAATAGGAACGTAGTGAAAATGTTAGTGGTAAAGGAAAAATCATCCCTCTGCGTTAACCGTTTAATGGAAACCTGAAACTAAAAATGCATGTTCCTTTCAATATGGAACAATTCACAGATACGGAACTTTTTTAGTTTTCGCCATAAACGTTGGTAAAAATAGGTCTTCAATTGATTAAAAGGGTTTCCCCATAACGGCCTGGACAAGCCCTTTCGGCTTGAATTCTAACCTAATTTTATGAAGTTATGCATTCTGGAAATTCTTTTAAGGTTGTGGTACACTCAGAAAAAAAAGTTAGTAGAAAAATTTGTAAACGGTTTTCAATGCCACTTTATCATTTTTGCACAGATTTTTAGTAAAATGCTTATTATGTAGCAAACCATTTTGCTATTTACATTTTACAAATTACAGAATTTTTACAGATTATTGACAAATTTTTGTTAGGTTAAGAAGTGTAATGCGCATTTCCACCCGGAGACCAATGCAGTAATTTGTCTGTTTAGTATAGAGGAAGAAGAAAGAGAAAGAAGAAAAAAGTTGAGAGGTCCGAAGAAATAACGAAAAGAAAACTTAGTAGGAAAAGACTCCCCCTAAAGTCTTCCCATCAGAAACAGCTGTCCTATTTGCCTGACAAACCCTAGTACACCCCAGTTCGTCGTAAAACCTACCTCCTATCTATTTATGCCTGAGACCCTGCATCCTAGGACAGTGGCACAGTACATGCTCTACCGTCTCTAGCTCCTCAACATCCCTGCAAGTCTGCAGAAGTTCGGTATGACATTATCCCATTGACTCGTAAAAGCCCTAACAGAACAATGCCCCGTTGAGAACCCTATTTTTTTTAATAATATTTAGTAGTTTTTTTTTGCTGATTTTAGCAAACAGATTTTTAATTGCACTTAACAAAAAGTTTACTAAAATTTAGTAGCGGCAGTTAATTTTTTTTACAAAGTTCATAGTACTATACGTCAGCAGACATAGCAAAAAATACCGCTGTGTTCAAATTAGCAAAATTTCCTGTAATAACAGCAAAATTTTCAGTTGCTCTTACAGACCTTTTTTGGTGAGTGTACAGATGGGATTAAAAAAGCAAAATGAGTTAGAATTTGAAGCAATTTTTACGGGTAGGGACAAAGAAGTGAAAAATTGCCCAAAAATCTTCGGCTAGGTATCTGACCTTTAAAATTGGTATTCCCTGGGGAGTTATTAACTAAAGAGATACTTTTAAGAATTTTCAATTACAGCGGTTCAAAAGGACGAAAAGTTAGCTTTAATGACCTGTAGAAAACCTTTAAGCTAGAAATATGAATCTTCAAGTTGAAATATTCCCTACAAAGATGTTAAACAAATTTTCTTAAAGAGGAAATTATTAGAAAAAATAAATCAAAGTTCTTTTAAATAAAGATATTTTGTTATTTCATTACATATATGCAACATATGCAACATAACCCGTCAATCCATTTGAAATTTGGACTTTATATTCGTAATTATTGTTTAAATGCCCATTTGCTTTGGTGTTTTGCGTTAATTTTTTTTATTTCTGCTTATAAATATAAGGAAAGGTGATCTATGGTGTGAAATTTTTTGTAGCATAGCAAATATTTAAATGAAGATAACGGAAAATAAAAATCACTTTACCTGAAACTGCATGATCGTCAAATAGCAGTAGTTTTTGCTAAATGAAGTTCTTTGAGCGTTGATGTTTAAGATAGTTCATGTTTAAAAATCATTACAATTAGAGTCATTTCCAAGGATAACTTCCTTGCTATAGACTTTAATATGCTATCAGTCTCAAAAATACTCTCATTTTCCTCAAAACTTCCAAATGAAAATAGCCAAAAAATAAACTTGCATATTTGTTGCAATTCAAGAAATGTTTTCATGTAGCACATGATAAAATCATTAAACAAACTTAACACATAAACTAATCAACACCTTAAAGAAAATTAATAAACTTATGTTAGAACTTTTGAAATTTTCATTAAGTGTAAAATTATTGATTTGACCTTTTAATCATTATCAGACGATGATTTTTCATTTAGTTACTCATCATCGTACACATGCAGATACAAACGTGTGCATACATGTTTCAACATGTAAATTACTTAATACCACATGTTGCACTTAATAAACAACCCCACCATGAAAAACACTAAAGCACCATCACCGCCACCAACCACCACCACCAACCTACTCTACTTCGCCTTCGTGGCTGCCATTTACGTACAGATAGACAGACAGTCCCTAGACAGACAAATTACTGTGTTGTTGAACAACACTTTTCCTTTAATTTAGCCCAATGACCCAAATTAATCTTCTTCATTTGATAGCATTTAAAAAGTTTTATTTCAAGACATTAAAATTAAACATTTAATTATTTGTTGTAGTCGAAAGTTTTCCAAAAGATATTTTCACTTTTTTTTTGTGATTTTTATTTTTCAAATATTATTTTGCCGACAAATAACCTCAATCGTATTTGAGACTGTGATGAAAGATAATTTTCAAAGTCATCAAGCAATTAAATTAAATTATACTTTATAATCGTCTTTTGAAAATGTGTAGAAAAAAGTTGTTCATATTAAATTGATAAACGTTTGTAATTAAATTAAAAATATTTCAGTTAATTTCAGTACTTCCATTCATTGATGAACAAAATAATATTCATAGCTACATTTTCAGCCAACAGCTGACATTTGTACAATACAGATTTTATTGTTAAAAACTTTTTTTTATTGTACCCAACTACATACTATCTGTTAGACGTTTAGAGTAAAAATTCTTTAGTAGAAATCGAAAAAATATTTTGTAGTGATTATTTGTACTCTTTTAAAGACTGTTAATGGCTGTTTAATATTATGTTAAATGTATTTAGTGTTAGATATTTGTATTAGTATAAAGCGTATATTGTATATTAGCAGTTCCCAACCTCTTTTGGGCCATGATACACTTTGAAGTTTAAAAAACTCATTAATAAATATTTCCGGTAGGAAAAGCTCCGTCAGCATGGCTCTATAGCAATCGTCGTTTACCTTAATAGCGTTAACGTCGGCTCCTTCGAAAAAAATTAGGTCCAATCACCATTTCCAACGTTACTACACACCACACTGTGGCTTTGAGAGGGTGTAATGGTGCTTCGTGAATTATTCTTGGATTTTTCGTTCCCCAGAATCGAGAGTTTCGCTTATTTAAGTGGCCGCTGAGATAAAAATAAGCCTCGTTGTTCATGTTCAATTTTGATGGAAAATCATCTACTTTGTCGTTCGCGCATTCTTGGACTAGAAATGGGAAATTTAAAGAACAAGTGGAATTGAAACACTTAAATTGGGAAACGAAATGAAATAAAAGTAGAATAAGTGGAATTGAAACACCAGATAAGGGAAACGAAATGGAATGGAACGAAGAACGATTGAAAATGAAACACTTGATGAGGGGAACGAAGTGGAGTGGAACAGAAAATGAGCTCTATTAAAACACCTAACACACAAAACGAAATGAAATGGGGCGATTCTGGATTGTATTAATTTTTTATGGATTTGGGATTTTTTTTACATTTTAAGCGATTATTTGCCCTTTTTACGTTTTTTCTCTCAACATCTCTACTAAAGGCCTTGCGTTGTAAACAAAAAAAATTACGAATATTTCTTAACGAAATATGTTTCTTAAGTTCTGTAAAGTTTGACGCTTTATTATTATTTATTATTTGCTTTATTTGTTTTCGAAAAGAAGCAACTCCTAGGAAATATTTACTACTAAAGGGGTAGAGGAGAGATGGTGAAATATATGGCAACACTGTAATTGCGCGAGCTGATAAATCTTGAAACAATCGTTGCCCACCATCTACTGGTGAGATGGCGAATTACGTATTTTTAATTTTTAATATATGTTGCCGTCTCTGGGGATCAAACACGCAATCGTCTGTATAACAAAAAAAAACTCTTCTGCAGTAAACGTTTTCATTTTAAACTTAGTTTAACTCATACTTACATTTAAGACAACATTGTATATATTCCTGATATTAAAGACAAAAGGATAGTTAAATTTCAATAAATTCTTTTAATAGACTATATAACACAGTTAATAGTGTTTAACACTAAAAATAAAAAAGTAATTGATTCACAGTTAATGGTAAAATATAAAAATCTATTTACGATTACTTACAGATAAAGATTCAAAGTACATTTTAATGTTTTTAAGATCCGCATACATGCATTCGCACAATATATAAGAGACATTTACAGGTTTACAATCCCAGTCCTTAAAAAGACATCTCTATATAATAGAGGAGACAAAAATATATGTACTTAACTATTGAACAGCGGCATCAGTCAGATGTTAGAAGGAAAAATAAAAATACACAGTAAAATTACTATTATAAAGTGATGAACATTTAAGATTTAACATGAATGTGAACACACATACATACATATATATACATATGTTAGGGTGGAACTTATTTTGGTTTTATGGGAAGTGATTATGTAAATTTTGTATATATTATTCGTTTTCTATGTTTTAATTATAAATTTTAAGAATTTTATCAGGTTCGAGATCATAATTAAATGTTACACGCAGAGAAAAAACATGGTTGCAATATGATCACTGCTACTATATACAACAATCAAGTTATTGGGTATCTAACCGTAATGACCCATTAAGATCCAGTTAATTTTTTTTTAGCTTTCGAAGATTTGTTTTTAAAGTGGTTTTTCAAAAAGTTTCTACTGAAAGATTTTATATTTTTTAATTATGTTTATTAATTGATTTTTTCTAAAAGGTTCACAAAATATTTTTTATAAGAAAAAGTCTGTAGAACCCATGATTTTTTTTTGTATGAAAAGGTTTCTTACCTAAAATAATATATATTTATAAATTTTTCTGATAAAAACATTTTTAGATTCTATGGACTTTTCCTTAAACTAAATTCTCAGATTCTCCGAACTGTTTCTTAGATTAAATCATAGATTCTGATGAAAATACTTAGATTCTAAGGAAATATTCTTAGATTCTAAAGACTTTTTCTTAAAGAAATTTTTTTAAAAACTTTCTAAAAAAATCTTAAAAATGTCTAAGTATTTTTATTACAAAAAGTCATTACACGCAAAGAAAAAATATGGTTGGGCCAATCATATTCGAAGAGCATCATATATTTTTGGGTTTATGGTTGTCCCAACCATAATCGTACTATATTATGGTTATCATATTATTATAAAATAACCATATTTTTACCATAATATGATCCCTACAGTTATATTATGATTCAAAAATTACCATATTATGGTCCTAAATAAACATGTTATAATGAAAATTATATAACTTTATTCGATCTTATTTTAATATTAATATTAAATTTTTTTAAGCTAAAGATCTTTTTTTTATAAAATTTCTTATTTTATTTTCAATATTTCGCTAAAAATTAATAATTAAAATTTTGTATTCCTGGAGATGCTAACAAATTGTTAGCGAAATATTGAAAATAAAATAAGAAATTTTATAAAAAAAAGATCTTTAGCTTAAAAAATTTAATATTCATGTTATAATAAATTTATCATAATATGATCGCATGTAATCATAGTATGCTCAAAATGTTTTCATATTATGGGCCTTCATAACTATATTATGATTCCTGGGTTATCATTATATAATCCATAATCTAAGAAAACTAACTTTTCTTTCTTTGATTGTAAAATTATTTATTGATTGTTGCCAGCATTTTATCGTTGCATAAGTATCATATTTTTTTCATAGTCAGAATTTTGTTACCACAGTATGGTTACAGCCAATCATAATATAAAATATAGGGTGCCAATCATAAAATAGTAAAATATTTACTAAATAATGATGGTAGCGACCATGTTGATGCTTAGAAAACCAATAACTTGAAAACCATACCCGATTGCAGCAAGCACAATAAAGTAGCAGTGATCATATTTCAACCATGTTTTTTCTCTGCGTGTAGAATTAAAAAAAAAAGTTTAAAGTATTTTTCTTAAAAAAGTCAACAAATATTAGAATCTATGATTTTTTCCTAACAATTTTTCTTCAAAATGTCCTTAATATCAATTTTTTTTTAGAAAAAACATTTATAAAGGAAATATTTTTAAATTTAAAGAAATTTTAAGAAATTTTTATTTAAGAAAATTTCTTAGATTATGGATCATATAATGATAATCAGGGAATCATAATATAGTTATGAAGGAGCATAATATGATAATATTTTGAGCATACTATGATTTCGTGCAATAATATTATGATATATTCAATATAAGATGTTTATTCGGGACTATAATATGGTAATTTTTAAATCTTATATGGTTGTTTTATTATCATAATATGATAACCATATTATAGTACAACTATGGTTGGCACAACCATAAACCCAAAAATATATGATGCTCTTCGAATATGATTTCCCCAATCATGGTTTTTCTTTGCGTGTACTAAGGTAGTGATTATGTTTTTCTGAAGGTCACAATTGCATTGAGAAAGAATACACATCAATTTCATTTAAAATTTAATCACGTTACAGTTATTTTTATCTGTTCGTGTGGTTAAAATAATTGCAATTTCAGTTAATTTTGAATGCAATTGTAGTATAGGCATTTTTAATTGCAATTGATTGTTATCCTCATAATTCTTTTAATAACATATAAAATGATTTATTTATTCTTAGTTTGCAAATAAAAATCAAAAAACATAAAAATGTTATAAATGTATAACCGTTTTTAATTTTGAGTTTAATTTTAAGTAGACTGAGTTAGAAGCATATTTTTTAATGAAGAAAAATATTTGTTTTTTATCATTAAAATTAACTGTAAAATTACAGTAGATTTCACAATTTTTTTTACAACATTTTTGCAGTAAAAAGTTATCAAAAATGACAATATTTTAGTTATTTTAAAGATTTGTCAATAGATTCCACGGACAAATTTTTTCGAGTCTTTGCTTTCAACATAACATCCTCCAAACTTTTTGGTTAAATTTACAAATTTATTTACATTTTTCTATTTCGCCCAAGCCCGGAAAAATTTTCTGTGCCATAGAACAAATTCTACAACTTTCTCTCAAATAGTTATATCTTTTATTTAAATTTCGAAATAGGGATACCGGAAACAGTTTTATGATATCAGTTATAGCAGCTTTATACGAATAAAATTTCAAAGACCTTATTAAATTTTAGTTTTATTTCTTGCATCACTGCACTGGAGCTTTCCAAAAAATTACAATCTTTAAATTAACTGTCACATTAATGTTTATCTGTATTTTTGTATGAGTTTTAACTTTAATGTGTGTAAAAGCTGTTTAGAGGATTTGGTAAAACACCACGGGAGATGGTTTACGTACGATTATAAAAAATAACACCAAATTTTTAGCAGTGGGAGTGCGTTCTATAAAATGCCAACCATTCTTTTGTTCACCCAACCATCCTGCCATTTACATAGTCAGTCAGCCAAACAGGCAGGCAGCCATCGAACTAACTCGCCATCATTCAATATGGCGTCAAAACGTCACAATCCACAACATCCTCAATGTGTGTTTGAGGCAACAACATGTGTTGCTGTGTTGTACGAAAAAGCAAAAGAACGAACAAAAAATGATAAACTTAAATAAAGACAGAGTATAGTCTTTACTTTTAGTATCATATTGTGAATTGTGGGGGGAATGAGTTACAAAAAAATGAAGCAAACCTTCAACCCCAATCTGGTGTACCAACGTAAACACACACACACACACACATACCAAGCACACTGTGATCCATGTTAAGTTTTACAGCCAGTGTGCCACGAGTCAGCAGTAGTGGAAAAATGTTTTCCTTGTGCTCCAGACTTGTTTTACATTACACTGGAAAAAAATATTTTTAAAAAAATATATGTGTCCAACTGGTAATTTTTCCATTTCTGGGAACGAATTGAGAATCTGGAATGTATACTAATATTCACTCAAAAACAAATAATATTCACTAAAAAAAACATGAACTACAAATTAATCAAAAATTTCCTTTAAAATAGTTTAAACATTTTCCTCAATTTAAGTCAAATTTTATAAAAACTTAGACAAATTTTGTTAAAATTAATAAAAATTCCTATGTTTAGGTAAAAGGTTTATATATCGTACTCAGAAACAGTTCATACCTTTCTTAAGTAATATTTCTTGAAAACTAAGTTTATTTAAAAAAAAAAAATATATATATATATATATATATATTAGAACATAAGTTACTTACATTTAGTCCAAAATAGCGAGTAGTAAAATTAACAAAATTTTAGAAAGCCATTTCTAAATTAATTTTTAAGTCTACCACTTTCTAATTTTTAAGAATTGTTTTCTAAAAATTAGTTCAGGCAATTAAAAACAAAAAGTATTAAATTTTTTGCTTTGTAATAATAAAACTTTATTTGATTTTAGCAACTGATGAATTATTTCTAGGGAATATTATCATGCAACTTAGTTCAGATAAATATTAAAAATTTAAAAAAAATATTATTTTATTTTTCAAGTAAAAGTTTTCTAAATTTTGAGAAATAATAACCTTAGGTATAGGATTTTTTCCCTTAAAATATTTTGAGATAAATTAAAAAAAAAAAACTTGACTAACTTTTCGTTCGTGATCGTGCATTAGCGTGAGTCAAAAATCTCTCACCTGCCCATCTCTAATATTGAACTTATAGTTGCTTAAAATATTTTTTTTTAAATTTTGTTAGCAAAAGGTTAAAAATTTCGAATTTGTTCTTTTATGTAATAATTTTGTTTGCTGACTACAATACAAAATATCGCAGGCACATTTTATACATTACGGAATAATGGCTTTCCTATAATTGACGTAGCTTTATATTTATCCAACTATTGTTTTTCACTTAATAATAAAAAAGTTTAAATTTGTATATGTCAAATAAAGTTTAAGCTAAAAATCCCATAAAATAAACTTATGACATTTTTCCATTTTCCAATAATAACAAGAAATGTTAATTTAAGTTAAAAAAAGTTAATTTAAGAAGACAAAGGACCCCTAGTGCTCCTTAGCCATAGATGCCTTGTGCCACTTAAGGCGTTCCTTTTTGTAGTCCTCTCAAGGAGAACCATTAATTACGTTTCATTTGAAGTTGACGTGTCATTGATTTTTTTTAATATGGAAAAAATTGAATATCGTGCAGTCATTAGGTTCTTTGTTTTGAAGGGTTTAAAAGCAAAGGAAATTTATGAACAATTGTTAGAAGTGTATAAGGAGTCCTCAACATGATGATGAATTTAAACGTGGTCGTACCAGCCTTGAATACGATCCACGCGAAGGACGACCAAAAACTGCAACCACAGCATAAATCATTGAGCAGGTACATAATATGGTTAGTGAAGATCCAAGTTTGACTAAGCGTGAAATTGCTAATGCCATAGGCATCTCAGACGAACGATTACTCCATATTTTACATGAAGAATTACGTATGAAAAAACTGTTTGGAAAGTTAGTGCCGCACACATTAACAATTCAACAAAAACTGGATCGAAAACAAATTTCTCAGCGTAATTTGGAGCGTTTTAAGTCGAATAAAACCGACTTCTTGCGTCGTTTTATAACTATGGATGAGACTTGGATCTACCACCATGATCCTAAATTGAAACAAGAACGTTTACAGTGGACTGAAGCTGGTTGTTCAGCTCCAAAGCAGGTGAAGTCACAACGATCAGCAAAGAGGGTTATGGCATCAGTTTTTTGGGATGCAAAAAGAATTTTGTTGATTGATTATCTTCAGAAAGGTAAAACAATCAACTCTGAATATTATTGCAGCCTTTTGGATCAGCTGGATGAAAAAATTCGTGAGAAAAGACCTGGTTTAAAGAAGAAAAAAATCATTTTTCATCAAGACAATGCACCTGCTCACAAAAGTGTTTTGACGATGGCTAAATTCAAAGAATTAAAGTACGAATTGCTTGAACATCCACCGTATTCACCAGATTTGGCTCCCAGTGACTACTATCTCTTCAGAAATCTCAAACAATTCCTTCGTGGAAAGCATTTTTCGTCGAATGAAGAGGCCATAGCAGCCGTAGACGGTTATTTTGCAGAGCTTCCGGAAAACCATTATAAGGATGGGATAAAATTATTGGAAGATCATTGGAACAAGTGCATTGAGCTTCTAGGAGATTATATTGAATAAAAAAATATATTTCGTAACAAAAACAGTAGTCTTTCATTTCGAGCGCAGGAACTTTTCAACCAACCTGTAAAGTACTTCAAAATATATGGTAAAATATATTACCTTTATCATAGAAACAGTTTCATATTTATTAGAAAATTTTTATCAAATTTAAGGATAATTTTCACTTAAAAGTAGTGCTTAAGACTAATTTTTTAGTAAAAAAAATTATCTAAAGAACTTAAATCAAATTTTTCTTAAAACCAAGGAAACTTTTGCTAACAGTAAAATTTAAGCTGATGCATGAACTAATTAGCAGGAAATTTGACTGTTTTCCAATAAAAATTTAGTTTTGAATTTGTTTCTTAACTTCAAGGAAAATTTTGTTAAATATTGGAAATCGCATCGACTTTAACTTTATAAATTGTTTTTTTTTTCTGACGGTGTATTGTATATGACGTCGGCTTTATGGTAGATGATGGAAGGAATAAATGAATGAGTGAGTGAATGAATGACTTAGGTATGGGTTCTTTGTGTTATGTGCAAAGACTCATAATCTTTGGAGCTTATTGTGCTGATGACTTGCTGTGCTATGTTGGGATTTTGTAGGGATTCGCAGCTTCATACTTTTACTTGTTTCTATATTTTTATTTCTTGGATTTTCTTGGTTTTTGTTTTTGTTCTTGTCCATGTTCATTTTACGGAATTACTGTGTTTAAGTTTTGGTTGTTTGAAGCTGTACAAAAGGGTGTCCCGAAAAATCACCTTTTTGGAATTGATTGAAGTAAAAACACACTTAATATATTATGTATTTTACTGTTTGTAAAGTTTTATTTATTTAAAAATAAAAGAACATACATTTATTTATTTTTCAAAGAAATATCTATATTAACTTTTTTAAACACTTATTCAAAATGATTATTTTCCGTTTCATTTATTTTTTTTCATTTGTTTGAAATTTAATGAATATTTACCCACAATAACAATTTCTATTAAATAATAAAATCATGTTTTCAGGAATTGGTAGGTAAAATTTTAACATTTACTATAACAGAATAATCATTTGTTTCTTACGGATGTGTCAGTTGTTTAAACAACATTTAAAAACAAATAACAAAAGCAATTTGATTTAAATGAAAAGTAAGTAGACCGGTTTCTAAATGAAATATCATACGGGAAAAATAAACAAAAAAAAAAAAATTGGAGGATACCTTTAGTTCCCCATCAACGATTAAAAATTTCGACACTAGTTTTTTTTTTTGGCAAGAATATTTTTTTTGAATATTTTGTCATAAGAAATGCATTTTAAAAACTTTGATAAAGTAACTTAAATCCGTTATTAGTTTCAAAACTTTAAAAATGCATGTTTTTAATTGTAAAAGAAACATTTGTGTGCCAAAACTAATCAAACAAAAATATATATATATAAAATATAAAACAATATTTTTTATAGGGATACCCTAATGTACAATGTGCTGAGTTTGTGAGGGTTTTTTTTTTGCTTGGTCGGATTTTCTGCACTTTTGTTGGTTGAATAATGGGCGAGTCACACACTATCAAAAGAAATAGGAGCAAAACTGTTTGTTAACAAGTATCTATGTATGTATGTGTCTGGGGATATATCCATGTTTGTTTGTGTGTGTGTGTGTGTGTGTATGTGTTACATTGCAATCACATTTCTTAGAATTTGTGTTGATGTTGGTTGTTGTACTTTTACATTTTTGTGTTGAAGGCATCATTTACTTTTTGATATGTGTTGTTGCATACTGGGTAGGAATCGCCTCTGACCTGTAGAAATGCTCGCCAGTACTCAGGGATAGTAAAAAAAAGAAGAAGAGAAATCGTAGATAAAAACATGGTATCAAATTCTTATTGTCCCTTTTTGTGTCATTATCTGCACCTTGAGTTTCGTCATCAAAACAAAAAAATTTAGCAATTGTAAAAAAATTATTCAGTTCAATTTCTTCGACCTTTTTAATACAAATTCCAGGTAATATGTATTCAAGCTTAAGGTCTATTTTATACAAAATTATTTATTTGTTATCCAATATTTCGCTATCTCAATGGATAGCTTCTTCAGGGATTTTTTTTTTTGTTTTTTTAATTTTAAACAAATTTTTTAACAAATCAAAATTAATGAAACAACAAAATTGTCAATTTTAAAAAATATTACAAATTGAACACAGGAAACAAAAATTATTCTATTACATTTTTATGAACCTATTTAATTTCCTATTTTATTCTTATAAATTAAATGTCTGTAATTCTGAGCTACATTGTCTGTATCTGTTTTAAAATTAATTCTTTCTTCTAATTTTGATTTGTTAAAAAATTTGTTTAAAATTTAAAAAAAAAAAAAATCCCTGAAGAAGCTATCCATTGAGATAGCGAAATATTGGATAACAAATAAATAATTTTGTATAAAATAGACCTTAAGCTTGAATACTTATTACCTGAAATTGTAAAAAAAAATAATTTTTATAAAGAATGGTAGGTAACAGATTTATATATCCAAGTGTCAAATGTATATAGGTTTATATAAGAAAAATAATAATAATAAATAATTAACTTACCCAGATTTTTCCTTGGCTGTGATCACGACGATGAAGTTGACCTGGTGCTTTTAAAGTTTTAAAATAGATTAATACAAGTGAATGGTTCATACATATAAATGAATTAAAAAAAAAAATTTCAAGTATTGATCCGTATCGATAACTGAAGATAACTAATTAAAGAGACTACAAAAAAAAAAAATGAATAATTGAAGTAATTTAAAGTTATTTATAGTTTTACGACAAATCTATTAATTAACGTGATGTGAAAGAATATAAAGGAAATTCTTCAATTATAATCTGAACGTGATAAACTTCGTAAAAATAAAAAAAAAATAAAATTCGATTGCTTTACAGTAATAACAATAGAGTAAATCAAAAGTTAAATTCGATATAGAGTTACAGCGTAACAGACGAAAACAAAATAATATTAATAAAAAATTTCAATGACGCTAATATAATAATTGATATGTAACTTTGCCAAATCCAATTACGAGATGTGCTTAACATTGGTGAACAAACCTGAATAATTGTAGATGGTTAAATATTTAAATGAAACGGTGATTATCCCACGTATAAGCAATACTATTGATCCGATAATTAATAAATAGGAGTAGCAGTGGTATACCAATTAGCTGGATATGAATATCCCAAATTGGGGAGAATACCATCCCAATAAAATACCACGAACTTGACCTCTTAAATGACAACATACAATCTTTTCGCACGCTAAATTATACTGCAATAAAGGTATTAGGATCCTTGCAGATTTGATATTTTTATAGGAATATTATCCGTCACGTATGATGTTCTAAAAATCAAATTCCTAAATGAAATATTTTTTAAAACTTCCAAATCAAATAAAAAAAAAAAAAAAAATGAAGTAATTTTCAACTCAAGAATTTCTAACAAACCCAAAGTGTTTTCAAACAAAAATTTAATCTTTAAAAAAAAAATTAAAATTTTAAAGAGACGAAGTTTATTACAATATAGATTTGTTTTGATTAAATAAAACCAAATTTGTAAGAAGTTTTTTAAAATTTATGAATTTGGAATTTGAATTATTAAATTTTAATCTGTGATATTATCGACTTATGTATTTATCTAAAAATATCTGCACGTGTAAATTAGATCAGATCCGAACATATCTCATTGGACCTAATTGTATAAAATGCAAATAGATCTCAAAATTAGGGACAATTTTAGCATCTGTATAGATCTGAAGAACTTGTAGGCAGATCTGGTGCAATATATATAATGAGATACAATTTATTACATATAATATCTTATCAGATTTAATAAGAAATAAGAGAAATTAAAAAAACACATTAATTTGTATATACATTTTTATTTTGGTGCCTTGAAAACGACTTAAATGGCTTAGATCAGGTACTATCAGATTTAAATAGATCAGGCGCCAGATATTATCGTATATAACTAGATCTAGTCATATTGGGTCCCAAAAGACCCAAAATTGTTTAGATCCGCTTAGACATGAATAGATCTGGTACTGGATCTGATCAGATTTGGCCATAAAGTGTAACACATATGTCATATCTTATCATATATCATCAGATAATTAAATTTAAACAGATTCAATCAGATATAATATTTTTCACACGGGCGTTTCAATTTTTTTTTTTATTTGAATCCCCAATATAATACAAACTTTTAATTTATTTCAATGAGATTTGAAAACTCCTAAATAATTTATAATTTTTTTTTTGTACAAATATTAATTTGTGCTTCATGGTGACTTATTTATTGCACGTATTTGGTTGGTTCATGATAAAATACTACAATTTTGCTGTGGTTGTTATTGTTTCTTTTGCTGCTCATAATACTTCTAACTTGTGTAGTGTCCTTGGGGTTTTCCTCACAAGTTGTATAGTTTAAAATGGGGGTCCTTTTTAGTTTGACCTTTTTTTTTATCGTATTTTACTCCCACTGTTTGTTTTGAAAAAAAAAAAATCAGCTATTCAGTTTTTTTTTTGCTATTAATTCTGTTATTGTTGTTTGTTATCCACAAGTATTGTCGATGGCCTGGTCTATTTTATTTTTTTTTTTTGTAAATCATCCTGATCCCTATTGTAAACATCAGCATTTTTACTTTATTGTGACTAAAAGAAGGTTAAAGTTTTATAAGTTTTCCTTGTTTAATGTAATGTATTCAAATGAATTGTGTTTTTCTACAATCATTCTGAAATATATAAAAACAAAATGGGACAACTTTGTGAATGATGATTTGTTAAGATGTGGCCAAATAAGTTATTCACAACTGGATGCTTTTATGAGATATATTAAGTTTCTTTTATAAAATTAAAAAGTTGTTTTTAATTTTGTTTTTATATAAAATTTTGTTTTTAATTTTTCATGAAAACATTTTTTTTTATAAAATTAATTCGATTAACGAGTTAAACTCCATACACACTGATGCCCAAAATACGTATTTTCGTTTTTTTAAGTTTAAAAATTTTAAATCGAAAATTTGAAAATGACGAAATTATGTATTATGGGGCTCAGTATGAATGGGGTATACGAAACGTTAAGAGCATTTTTTGTTGTAGAAATCAATTATAAATTAATATAGTATATTCTTTTAATATTTGTGTGATTCCACAATTTTTCTTTGCGTCTAAAAGAGAAATATCATTCAAATTTTGTTACAAAGATTTTTGTGCTTCCATTTTTAAGTGATTCCAAATTACGTCCCTTTTTTCTTTAGTAGCTTTATTGCCTGATTTGTATTTACAAAAAATTATCTCAGTTAATCATGCGTTTAAATTTAAAGGAAATCGAACCACATTTGTACGTAGTTCATAAATTCACCTTTCCGCTTGGACTGCTTTCCGAAATTGACCCAAAGTATACTCGGTGTAGGGCATGAATGACTTTAAAATTGCACTTAGTTGCCAAGTAGAATTGATTCCTCTGGCACCAGTTCTGGAACAGCTTCTAGAACTGGTTTTTCAACAGTTATTAAGCTCCAGGGAAGCATGTGACCAAAAAACTATGCACTAACAATCCAAAAAAAAATATTTTGGTCAAAATGTGTCGATTTTTATGTAACACATTTGTTATCCGAGAGCGTTTGTTTTAAAATGAAATCCATGCTATATCAAGTTTTAAAATTCTTTAATTTATTTTTAAGTAAAATATAACTTTAATATAAAGCAAATATTCAAAAATGTGCAACAAAATGCAAAATATGTATTAGATACCTTATATAGTATATGCACTTAAAAGCGAAGTATGGATTTATGTATAACAAAATATGCAAATATAACAACAAAACGATGCAATTTTGTTGCAAGCTCATTGCATCGGATGAGTAGATATTTGGTTTAAATTATTTTTGATCTATTTACTGCAAACATGCATTTGTATACAAGTATCCATTCTTCATTCTTGTTCTGTATAAATTATTTTTTTGGAAAAAACATCAAAATGTTCTGTATTTTATTTACTGTTCAGTATTTGCATGCCTCAAAGTGTCTTAACAAAAATGTTTTAATCAAAAATTATAAAAAAGCCTAAAATACCAACAATAAAAATGTAGAGAAATAGCGAAACAACATAAGTTTTGTTTCGTTTGAAATATGGCAACACTGTGAGTATTGTATATATTGCTAAGCCGCCGCTAGCATAACATGGTCAAGCCGACCATGTTATGTTTTCTGGATATCAAGTGTCACCCGAAAAATAACATTTATCGCGCTTTCTAAAAAAGCTACTTTAAATTTCTAAATTAAACTATGATTTAAATTGTATTGAGTTTACAGAATATTTAAAAGGAAATGAATACTTGGTAAAACAAATTTATTCCTTAGAAAAATACCGAAATAAGTGGTCTTGTATTTTAACGTTTGAACGCACATGTTTATGAACACATTTTAAAAATGTTTTCTTATGAATCAAAACAAATTAAAAACTTTTTTAAATATTCTTAATAAATGTATGCATCTTGAGTATAAATTAATTTTAATTTTATAGTTTTTATAAATTATGTACATACGTATGTAATGACCTCAAGAATTTTTTTATGTAATATGCATTTTTTGTATTGATCTATATACATATAAATGACCATTATTAGCCTATGTTATTACAATGTTATGTTATTTTTTGTTAATTTTGCATTTTATCCTGTTTGCCAAAAAAAATAAAAATATAATAAATCTATGAACTTAAATGTACTTAATACATACACTCAAAAAAATGAACTAGAATTTAGAAAAATTAACTTATTTTGAGGAAAAATTGAAATGTAAATGGAAAAATTTTACTACTCAGAACAAAATTTTTATTAGAAAATAGTAAAATTTCCTCCTAACTAGTTCATATATCATCCAAAATTGTACAGTTAGTTAGGAAATGTTTCCTTGGTTTTAAGGAAAATTTTATTATATTTAAGTTCATTAGATAATTTTGTTTACTGTATAAAAACTAGGACTTAACTCCCTAAAAATAAGAAAATATTTTCTAACAACAAGTTAAATAGCACTTCTGTTAAGTGAAAATTATCCTCACCCTGCTTCTATGGTAAATGCAATATATTTTACCATATATTTTAAAGTACTTTACACTCATTGAGTAAGTATTTTCCGACTTTCAGAGGACTTCCGCTTTGTAAGGACACTGCTCTTAACAAGCTTTTTGCTATACAATTTTGTCTTAAGACTAAATTCAATTTTACTAATTTCATGTATTTAAAATATAATTAAAATTTCATTAGCAAAAAGGTAAACAAATTAAAAAAATGTACTACAGGATATCCTGAAACGTAATAAATTGTGACAAAGTCAAATCCTTTTCGTAGTTAATTAACGGTTCTGCTTGAGAGTGCTACAAAAAGGGACGCCCTACGTGACTCACTGCATCTATGGCTAAGGAATACTGGGGGTCCTTTGTCTTCTTAAATTAACAAATTTAAGGAAATTGTTGCAAAAATACAAAATATCACAGTTACATTTCTTGTTATTATTGGAAAATGGAAAAGTCATAAGTTTATTTTATGGAATTTTTAGCTTAAACTTTATTTGACATATACAAATTTAAACTTTTTTATTATTAAGTAAAAAAAAAATAGTTTAATTAATATAAATTTTAATAAGCTCTATGTCAATTATAGGAAAGCCATTATGCCGTATAAAATGTATAAAATGTGCCTGCGATATTTTGTATTGTAGTCAACAAACAAATTTATTACATAAAAGCCTAAATTCAAAATTTTTTACCCTTTGCTAGTAAAATTTTTAAATATATATTAAGCAACTTTAAGTTCAATATTTAAGATTGTTAAGAATAGAGATGGGCACGTGAGAGATTTTTGACTCACCCACGATCACGATCCAAAAATTACAATCCTGCACGATAGTTTTTTTAAATGGTTACTTTAATTTCTCTTATTTAATAATATTTTTTCTTGAAAATTAGGAAAACTAACTGGTTTGTTTTAATTGATTGTTTTTTTGGAATAGAATATTAAAAATAATTTAAACGTTTTCCAACAAAAAAAAAATCATATACCAATTTTTATTATTTTTTAAAAATTAGAAAACTTTTACTTAAAAAAAAAAATATTTTATTAAAATTTTTAAAATTTATCTGAACTAAGTTGCATGAAAATATTCCTTAGAAAGAGTTCATCAATTCCGAAAATCAAGTAATTTTTTATTATTACATAGGAAAATATTTATTACTTTTTGTTTTTAATTGTCTAAACTAATTCTTAGAAAACAATTCTACAAAATTATAAAGTGGTATACTTAAAAACTGAATTGGCTTTCTAAAATTTAGTTAATTTTACTAATCGCGAACAAAAAATGAACACACATTAAGTTCAAGTACTTTCTCGCTTTAAGTTGGACACAGTTTTTGAACTAAATGGCAGTTAATTATGTCCTAAATTTGTTTTTTTGAACTAAACTTAATTTTATTACATTTAAGTATGCGAATTTCTTAAACCCAAGATGTTTTTTCTTAAAGTTAATAAATTTTTATTTAATTGACTTCTTTTTTTCCTAAAATCAAGAAATATTACTTAGGAAAAATATAAACTATTTCTGAGTATATGAACTATTTCGTTTTTCCTCAAACTTATGAATTTTTATTCTTTTTAAGAAAATTTTTCTAAGTTTTAATAAAATTTTACTTAAATTGAGGACAATTTATAAACTAACTTGGAGGAAATTTTTGATTACATTTTAGTTCATGTCGTTTTTTTGAGTGTATGTAAGGTACTTTGTAGTTGTTGTTGGTTAAATATTTCCTTGTTCTGTATTTTGGTTTAAAAATTATGGTCACCGTATATTTAAGTCGCTGCACTGCTCATCATACATAATTTAGGAGACAGTCAAAACAATTTAAGCCTTTTTCAAAATGAGTCGTAAATATAAGTTCGGCTTATGGTGTTATTATGTAGACTTTTTTGGGAAAAATAAATTAGAAAGTAAATAAAAAGGTAAAATTAAATACTTAAAAAAATACACAAAAATGTGTTGTGCTTTTTAATGGAAAAATATAGGGTATTCCAATAAGGGCGGATATGTGTTATAAGATATCTGTTCACGCCAGTGAACAGTGGTAACTCTAACACTTTCAACGTCCCCTATATGTAATAAACGGCAGCTGTTGGCAATGGCAATTGCAGGCAACTTTGCTATGATGCTAGTTGACATTGTTTATTGCGCGAACTGTTCAACTAACCCGAAGGTTTTTTCATCAATATCACCGCTCACAAGACTCATAAAACTAACTTTTATATTCAAATCTAAACAGTAAACAAAAGGTACCAAATATTAACAAAAGTGCCAACACTAACTCTTCTCACCTTATGACATTTAACACAAAAAATTTCAGCCATCTTCATCATCAACAGATAAAAAACAAAACATTGTTATTTGTCAACAAGGCCGCATCTCTTATGCAGAAAAAGTGAAAAATTACAGTTAAAAACGGAAAACTTAAAGTGTTAAACCCTAATCTTAAAAACTTAATTATAAAACTAAAATTATAAACTCAAAGTTAAAACTTTTAAGCTAAAAACAAAAAAAAAGGAATTAAATCTAAAACTAAATTAATAATATGTTATCATAAAATGCTCAAAATGTTATCATATTATGGTCCCCACAACAATGTGATGATCCCTACATTATCATATCATATTATGGCATATTAATAATTAATATAAAATCCCAGCATTAAACAATATATGATTGTTTTTTAAAACATTTTGTAGTAAAAACAAACTGACTGAATTGATCAAATTTTGGTTTTTATGAAAACAAGACAATATTATGACTGTTAATGTCAAAGTCATGTTTTATTTGATGTATAATTATTTTTTTAATTGTTGCTAGCATTTTGTGGTTGCATAATTATCATATTTTTGTCATAGTTAGAGTTTTAGTTACCACAGTATGGTTACAGCCAATCGTGTTATGAAATAGAATGTGTCCATCATAAAATAGTAAAATATTTACTATAACAATGATGATAGTGACCATGTTGATGGTTAGAAAACCAATAACATTGTTGTGACAACCATACCCGATTGCAGCAAGCATAATATATAAGCAGTGATCATGTTGCAACCGTGTACTCCCTTAGTTACTTTTGTTCGCGATGACTCCAAAAGTAATGAGTGATGATTACCTTCTCACTTACAAAAAAACACAAAGTAATTGGTGGTCATTACCCTCTCGCTTACGTACAGCCAAAAATAATGAGTAGCCATTACTTTTTGGGCATCGTGAACAAAAGTAATTAAGCGCGTAAATAGGCTGGTAAGTAGTTGATACCATGTATTTGCTGGGATAGTTATTGATCCAAAAATTCTTTTTCATTTCTTTTAATTTTTTTTTTATTTAGACATTGCGACTCAATCGTGTAACTGGTCGTGGTGCCTTAGCATCAGTAACTGAATAATAAACAACAGATTGGACAGACGCAACCAAAAGAAGATGGCGGTCATAGGCTGCCAACATCTACTCGCGCCAATTGCAGAACTCTTTAGAAATATTATAAATATATTTGAAATAAAAAATTAAACTTTTTGACATATTTTCCATTCATATTTTTTGTAAAAATTGTGTTAAATTACTACTGTTGTTCAATTCCAGATGTTGCACTGGGATAAATTACTAATTTTAAGCAAAAAAAAAAAAAAAAACAATTGTTTTTAAATAATTTAAAGTTTTTCTTCAATATTTTAAAACAAATTAAATTTAATATTAAATATTAATCCGGCCTTTGGTGCAAAAAGGAAATTTGAAAATAAAAAATATGTCAAATTGACTAAAAATAAATCGTTTTTGTTTTTGCTGATTTACTTCTGAAAAGAAACATTGAAAAAAGTCGGAAAAAAGAAAACATCACAACACCATAAATCAAACTAATGAGTTACTGGCTCAAAAAAATTCAAAAAGTTTAATATCATTTAAATCAATCAAATATTTTAACTGATTTGATTGAAAATTTAATTGAACAAAATATTACCTAGAAAATTATCATACATTTGAATTAATTTTTTGAAAGAAACAACTAAGATTTTATATTCTACTTATACCAAGGACCCTTGAAACCAGGATGAACAAACTACCAATTATTTAGCCACCCATGATGCCATGAAGCCATGATGCCAAATGATGCGACTACAAAAATTCATAGCCGCGACCACAACATGCTTAGCCGATTTTCAGAAAAACTTAGCCGCTAGCAAGGGTTGTAACAATTCAAACATGTATGTATTCACATCACAATCACAGAACTTGCGCTACAACCCTTGCTAGAGGCTAAGTTTTTCTGAAAATCGGCTAAGAATGTTATTGTCTCGGCTAAGAATTTTTGTAGTCGCATCATTTGGCATCATGGCATCATGGCTTCATGGCATCATGGGTGGCTAAAAATTTTGTAGTTTGTTCATCCTGGTTTCAAGGGTCCTTGCTTATACACCCTAAGCAACATTTGAAACAAAAATCTGCAAGCAAAGGCAAAGGCATCATCAATATGTTAGATGTTATTTTATAAGATTTGTGTTGATTAGGGTAAAACTCTGACAGTTTTAAGTACACATTTCATATCAAATGAAATGATGTGTACAAAGAGTATTGAAATATACATATATATGTACATAGAGTATCTACAATGTATATAACTATGTATCAGAACAACATTTGTACAAGTACAAAATATACACTTTGCCTGAATGCAAACGTCAAAAGGATAAGTTTAATGTTTAAGTTTACCTTATTGAAAACTAGCAATCATAAGATTCTCTTACAGCTGAGAGGGAGGAAGGTAGATTCGTTTTGAAAGTCTTTACCAAGAATTGTGAAAATATTTTAAGTATGTTTATACCAAAAGCCCAAAAGAGACGCCTGGTAAACATTATTTGTAAATACTAAGATGCCACTCATTTACTTTAAATTCTAAAACTGTCTCACATGCACGTATTTACACTTTCTATATAAACATACTTTACTATATCCTTTAAAAAGGAATCGAGTATCCCTACCTACCTACATATCTTTAATATGTTGGGATGTTTTGTTTGTAATAATGAAGTAATTTTTGGTATGAAAACACCAAATAATACATATTTGCTCACTAACATTGTAAAATAAAGGTGGCACTTATTTTGAATTTTCAATAACTTCTTAAACATTTCTCAATCACTTGATATGTTACCTCTTACCTTCTACTTTGATCTTTTAATATATTAAGGATTTTTTTGCTTTGTGATTAAGTTTCAGCTTCCATGTTTTAGTCATAATCTGATGAAGTCAAAGTTAACAAATAAATTTCACTGTATCTATATTTAAGTTGGAACTATTAATATTTCAAAATTAGCATATCAAATGTTTATTCAGTGCCAATATGAGCCTAAGTTATGTTGGTGGCTATAAATGGAAGATCAAGATGGTTTAATGTTTTTCAAAATCCTTAATTGTTTACTTTTAAGATTCTTTGTTTTTTTTAGGGATATTTGGTTTTTTTTTAAGATTCATTTCTTTTAATTTATCTTAAACCAGATTTACATTTCAAATCTCTTACGTTTTTGTTATTTTTAACCACTTCATAAAGTCCAATCCTAAACTGGCATTGTTACTAAAAGAACAATAAGTTTACACTGTTTCCATAAGAAAATATCAATTTTTATTTCCTTTCAATGTTTGAATAGAATTTTGGGCTTTTTAGGTTATTCTTTAGATAAGTACGGCATTTTAATAGAAAATATTATAGGATTTTAAATATTTTTAATAAACTAAAGTACAAAGAAAAAAATTTTGTAAACAGAAAAAATTACAAAATTTTGTTTGTAATATTAAACATCTTTCGTAGAATATATTTGTAAATGAAAATAAAAATTTCTTTGAAAAGGCACCAACAATGGAATTTGTAAATCCAAAAAACTTTTTGTAACATTAATTTTTATGTTCAAAAAATTTTTATAACGAAAAAAAAAAATTGTTAGAAATCGAATTTGAACTTTGACAAATATTTTGAATTACTTAAAACTGTGAGATACTTTTTTCTGTGTATTATTAAACATCTTTCATAGAACATTTTTGTGAATACAAATAAATATACATATTTTTTTAAAAAGGCACCAACAATGGAATTTGTAAATACAAAAAGTTTTTGCTATTTTTTTTTGTAACTTCCCTTTTTATTTTCAAAGAATTTTTATATGTAAATAACATTTCAAACAAGAAATTATTGGAAATCGAATTTGAATTTTAACAATTATTTTTAATTACTTAATATTTTCTGATACTTTTTTTTTTGTGTATATAAAATATGAAGGGTTTTAAAAAGTATAGAATTTCAAGATATGGACCCCATACGTTGGTTTAATTATTGATTTTTTTATATCTATTTTCTTTCAGGAAACAGTGTTACTACAACAATACAGTAGGTAAGTTTGTTATGCTAATAAATTAATATAAATTCAAATTTTTTTTTGTTAGCTTTATGTTTGTTTTTCATCAAATACTTAGTATTTCTCAGAAGTTATTTTTTTTACATTTCTTGTTCGTTTTGTCATATTGACGTACCAAATGTCACCACATTTATTATACAAATGAATAGGAGAGGAAAGGGAAAGCGAAATTCCAAAGGTAGAGAGTTAGGGCTGGAACTAAAATTAATAAAACTCTAGCAAATTATGCATTTTGTTGGTAAGAACAAATACAAAAAAAAAAACCAAACTTTAAAACATACTTGGGAATTTTTTATTGGCATTACTTGATGTCAATGGCAAAAATTTTATAACAGTTCAATGTCTATGATTATTTTTATTTGGCCACTTTAAGCTGGGGTCGTATATGATCACATGACCTAGCATATGATCTTAAATTTGTATAGCTGATCTATTATAACCATATATGTTCAGATACGAACTAAAATGGTCATATATGATCATATATGTGTATATATGATCATATAAAGGGGTTTTCAACAGGGACGCTACAAAAGTAGAGCGACAGGGACAGCAAACGACGCCATATTTCTTGCCGCTCTTTTGACATTTCTCTTCAGTAAGGTTTGCCATTTCATCTCTTTTGACGTCGTTGTGCCGAATTTTTCGAAAAGATCTTGGCCTACATCCCTACAAGATCAAATTGACGCAAGAACTGAAGCGCGTGAACACCAGAAGCGTCGTATGTTCGTGAATTGGGTTGAGCAACAACTTGAAAATGATTCGGATTTTCATCAAAGAATCATCTTCAGCGATGAGACTCATTTTTGGCTGAATGGCTTCGTCAATAAACAAAATATGCGTTATTGGCCAGACAGAAATCCACACGTACTCCATGAGTCATCATTGCATCCCGAAAAAACTACCAATGACGCCATCGGCCCATAAGATGGCGTCATTGGGCCGTACTTCTTTCGTGATGATCAAGACCGGCACGTTACTGTGAATGGGATAACCGAATATTTTTGGCCCCAATTGGATGATATGGACTTGGAGGACATGTGGTTTCAACAGGACGGCGCCACAAGCCACACAGCGAATGTCACAATCAATTAATCGGGAACCAAGTTTGGAGAACGTGTTATCTCACGAAATGGTCCAGTCGATTGGCCGCTTCGGTCGTGCGATTTGACGCCGTTAGACTATTTCTTGTGAGGCTACGTCAAGTCTATGGTCTATGCCAACAAGCCAGCGACGATTGATGAACTTCGTACGAATATCGAACGTGAAATTGCAGCAGTATCGGCCGATTTATGCTTGAAAACTGTTGAAAATTGGGTTCAGCGTCTAGACTTCTGCAAGCGTGCCCGTGGTGGCCATGCAAAACAAATCGAATTCCATACATAATGGCATCAAACGTACTTTTACAGGAATAAAGAATTTCATTAATATCCAAAACCGTTTTTGTTTTATTTAAAAAAAACTTTTGTAGCGCTCTTATTGAAAAACCCTTTATATTCATATTTGAAATTTGAGGTATATATGTTTTCATATATGAAATTTGATGATATATGGGCGTATATAATTATATATGTTCATATATTTATCATATAAGAGCATATATAATCATATATATCCATATAATGTTAATTTTGTATATTATTCGATCTATCTGTTTTAATTATATATTTTTAATCTTATCAGGCTCGAGATAATAATTTAATGTTACTGACGAAGATGGTTGCCAAATGGTATTTCTATAAATAGAAGGAAAAAGTTAATTTCTACGGGTAATCATTCACTAACTGAAAAATGGAATTTCGCATAGTCATTTTCCTTAGAGTTTGATATATATAATCCTGTTCTAAACCATAAGTTATTTGTGGGTTGGGTGGTTCATAAGAAGGCTGAAGATGACCTGGTCGCTCGGGTCGAAAGTGTGCACTCCCTTTAGCGCTGATCCTTACATTTTTTTCCATTTAATAAAAAAATTAGTGTTTAATATTCGTAAGTAACATTAAATTATGACCTCGAGACTGATGAAATTGAAAATACATAATTATCCATATAATCTTTAATTTGGGATGGAAATATATATGGTAACATTTGATACCATATTTGGTCAATATTTCATTTATATCGATTATTTTCGTCTATGGGTATACAAAAGTCTTTATTGAACTATATCCATATTAAACTATATATTGACAGCTATATCTTTACATGATAATATATGTTCAAATATGATCCAATTTTAATTTGCTTGGTGGCATTGATTAAACCAATGGTGAAGAAATGAACACCAGTACCTTAGACCAACAAATATTGTAAACACTGGCATTGACAAATTTTAAATGCCAAACAAATTTTATTAACATTGCCACCAAATAATGCCAATGATATGATCGATTCATAAGTCCTTTCAGCTATCTAGTCCCACGTATGCTTCATGATATGATCGATTCATAAGTCCTTTCAACTAACTAGTCCCACGTATGCTTTTCATAAGTCCTTTCAACTAACTAGTCCCACGTATGCTTTTCATAAGTCCTTTCAACTAACTAGTCACACGTATGCTTTAACAAAAGTACTTGTTTACCAAAAAAAAAAGTAGCTTTTTAAAATGGACTTCTATTTGAATATATTTACACCAGAAGAAAAAACCTTGTTTTTTTTTAGAAAATTTGAATATTCATATTGTTTAGATAAAAGCTTTAATAACAATTCTTTTATATAATTTTTCAAAAATTATAGTTAAAATTTATTTTTTATTGTTCGAGTTTAAGAATTTTTTATGGGAGCAAAGTCTATTGTTACAATCAAAGAAATTTACATAGATTTAAATAGCAGAAAAAACTACTAACAATAATTTAAAAGGGGTCCTGAGAAAAAACTTGCTCAAATTGGCAGATTTTATTAAGATAAGAACAGCAAAACTGTTAATTAGTTTCAGTTAAATTTTAGTTAATTAAAAATCTAAAAAAAAAAGTTTAAAAAATTTAAAAAAATATATATAAGCAAACTAGATCTTACTAAATAGATATAATCTGATTTGTCATTTTTCGCAACAATTTAGATCTTACAAAATCCCCAAATATAACGCTTGATGAAATTTTATTCACCATTTTTCGGATAAATTTATTTTTTTTTTTATTTTATTTATTAATCATATAATTACAAATTATATGTTAATACCCTAACCGAGCACTAGCAACAAAGGCCTTCGGCTCGTTGTAGCGAAAACAGACCAGAGCCTCTGGTGGGAATTGAACCCACGACCCCCGCACTGATAAGCTAGCACGCTACCAACTAGCCTACCGGGGCTCTCAAGGATAAATTTAGATACGAGTAAATCCCACAAATGAACGATACGAGTAAATCCCAGAATATATATTAAATTAAATAAAATTTATAAATTAATTATACAAACCGAAAAATAAAGTTTCAACCGAATTAAAAAGTGTAGTTTATTTACAACAACTACACAGAGAAAAAAGATTATTTTCACCAACCGTATGGTTTGGTTGGAGCTACCGACATATTTGTTTGTGGCGACCGAAATTCGGTTAATAGAATTGAGGTTTCAATTGGATTTGGATTTCAATTGGATCAGGAATACATTTGGTTACGACAACCGACTAATTCGGTTGCTGCAACCAAACTATTCGGTTGGCAAAAAATTCGGTTGTCACAATGAATCTGTTTCCTCTGTGTAATAAATTCGGCTAAGACAAAAAAAATCAAATGTGATTACTGAATATTTTAAATGTTACAATCAAAATTCAGTTGTATAATAACCCCCAACAGAATGTTAATTTCTACCAAAAAATTCAGTTGTATTAACCGTATTTTAGTTGTATTAACCGTATTTTATGAAGACATTTTGTTACTTTGGGTACTGTCCTTAAACTTTGTGTTGTTCTAGTGTTTACACTGAAGACATTTTACTGGATTCACCGCATATTATAGGGACTTTTTTGGCTGTATATACAGATGTCTTCAAAGTATACGCAATGAATATTTATATATATATATATATATATATTCCCTATAATAATAAGCGCTGTGTCCAGTAAAATGTCTTCAGTGTAAACAGTAGAATAAAGAAAAGTTTAAGGACAGTCCCCAAAGTAACAAAATGTCTTCATAGTAACTTGTGGAACGAAAAACCGTCCCCGCAACATGCGCCTTGCACATATATATATATATATATATATATGCATTGCCCATACTTTGAAGACATCTGTATATACAGCCAAAAAAGTCCCTATAAAATGCGCTGTGTCCAGTAAAATGTCTTCAGAGTAAACACTAGAATAACGAAAAGTTTAAGGACAGTCCCCAAAGTAACAAAATGTCTTTATAGTAACTTGTGGAACGAAAACCCGTCCCCGCAATATGTGCTGTGCACATATATATATATATATCTTATAAGGTTTTTTTTAATTTTAATTAATTGACAGATAGATTTCATATTTCTCAAAGAACCCTCGTATATTTTATATGCTTTGGTAAATCTTAGTATATAAACAACACCATGAACAAAGCGTTTACTTTATATTTTTATGATTGAAACACATTCACACACAACACATTTAATTTGACATTTAAGGCAAGTTAGTAAATGCGAAAAAATTGAGAAAGGAACCCATTGAAATAATTTTTGCATTTAATATTGCAACATTCTCGTATGGGTAATGTAAAAACACTTTGCTCGAAAGTTATACTAAAAAGTTTGTGTAGGTACAATATACCTAGAAAACGAGTAACTAAATAAAACGGGATTATATCTAAATTATATAAATCTTAATTTTATATTTTGTATAAAAGGAAAACAAACAAGATACAGATGTTTGATAACTAACAAATCAAAATCTGAATGGATCTGAAGGCGAATTTTTAACGTAATTTGTGAAAACTCAATTGACATTTGGGTGCACTCAAAAAAAAAAAAAAAGACATGAACTAAAATGTAATCAACAATTTCCTTCAAAATAGTTTATAAATTGTCCTCAATTTAAGTTAAATTTTATTAAAACTTAGAACAATTTTCTTAAAAGAAATAAAAATTTCTAAGTTTGAGAAAGAACGATATAGTTCATATTTTTCCTAAGTAATATTTTTTAATTTTGGGAAAAAAACAAGTCAAATACATAAAAATTTATTAATTTCAAGAAAAAGCATCTTTGGTTTAAGAAATTCGCATACTTAAATGTAATAAAATTAAGTTTAGTTCAAAAAAACAAATTAAGGACATAATTTACTGCCATTTAGTTCAAAATATGTGTCTAACTTAAATCGAGAAAGTACTTGAACTTAATGTGTGTTAATTTTTTGTTCGCGAGTAGTAAAATGAACTAAATTGTAGAAAGCCATTTCCAAATTCAGTTTTTAGGTATACCACTTTCTTATTTTGAAGAATTATTTTCTAAAAATTAGTTCAGACAATTAAAAACAAAAAGTAATAAATTTTTTCCAATGTAATAATACAAATTTATTTGATTTTAGAAACTGATGAACTATTTCTAAGAAAAATTTTCTTGCAACTTAGTTCAGATAAATTTTAAAAATTTTAATAAAATATTCTTTTTTTCAAATAAAAGTTTTCTAATTTTGATTGATTTTTTTGTTTGAAAACATTTAAATTATTTTCAATATTCTATTCCAAAAAAAAAACAATAAATTAAAAACAAACTAGTTAGTTTCCTAATTTGCAAGAAAAAATATTGTTAAAGGAAACAAATTAAATTTAAAAAAATTATCGTGCATGATCGTAATTTTTGGTGCGTGATTCAAAAATGGGTCACATGCTTATCTCTATTCTTAACAATCTTAAACATTGAACTTAAAGTTGCTTAAAATATTTTTTTAAAATTTTGTTAGCAAAAGGTTAAAAATTTCGGATTTGCCCTTTTATGTAATAATTTTGTTGGCTGACTACAATACAAAATATCGCAGGCACATTTTATACATTACGGCATAATGGCTTTCCTATACTTGACGTAGCGCTTATTAAAATTTTTTTAACGAACTATTTTTGCACTTAATAAAAAAAATGTTTAAATTTGTATATGTTAAATAAAGTTTAAGCTAAAAATGACTTTTCCTTTTTCCAATAATAATAAGAAATGTATCTGTGATATTTTGTATTTTTGCAACAATTTCCTTAAATTAGTTAGTTTAAGAAGACAAAGGACCCCAAGTGTTCTTCTATGGCTAGATGCCGTGCGTCACTTAGAGCACTCCTTTTTGTAGTTCTCTCAAGCAGAACCGTTAATCAACTACGAAAAGGATCTAACTTTGTCACAATTTATTACGTTTCAGTATATCCTGCAGTACTTTTTTTTAAATTTGTTTACCTTTTTGCTAATGAAATTTAATTTATATTTTAAATACATGAATTTAGTATAATTCAATTTAATTTTAAGACAAAAATGTATAGCAAAAAGCTTGTTAAGAGCAGTGTCCTCACAAAACGGAAGTCCCCCGAAAGTGGGAAAATACTTACTCAATGAGTGTAAAGTACTTAAGAATATATGGAAACATTTCCTAACTAACCGTACAATTTTAGATGATGTGTGAACTAATTAGGAGGAAATTTTACTGTTTTCTAATAAAAATTTAGTTCTCAGTAGTAAAATTTTTCTATAATTTAGAAATTTTTACCAAATTTTAGGTACAATTTGTTTCTTAATTTCAAAGAAAATTTTATAAAATATTGGTAAAAAGTGTCTGGCGCCGTTTTCATTTAAATTTTTCCTCTAAATAAGTTAATTTTTCCCCTTAAGCTTTAGATTTTGAAAGATAATTCCCAGGTATTGAGGAATTTTTTTTATGGAAACCCCGTAAGGTTCTAAAAACGTTTTTCTAAACAAATCCCGAAGATTATAAGAAATATTTCCGATAGAAAACCCTTAAGGATCAAATGATTTTTAACATAAAATACCCTTAGATTCTGAAGATTTTTTCTAAATTTTTGATGCTTTTTCCTATAAAAAAATGTCAGATTCTGAACTTCTTGCAAAACGAAGTTTTATATTCTAAATACTATAAAAATTATCCGATTAAATGATAATGTTTTTCTTATGAATATCCTTCAGATAACTTTTTCCTGTTGAAAAATTCGCAGATACTAAGGACTTTTTGCTATATAAAAATGTTTAGATTCTGAAAGTTTTTGTTTAGGAAAATCTCTTAGATTCTGTAAACTTTTTCTAAGAAAACCTTAAGTCCTAGAACTTTTTTCTGTAGAAATATTTCAAGATCCTGAGGACTTTTTTATGGAAAATATTTAGAATATGAGGACTTATCTTATTAGAAAAAACTCTAATTTTAATTATACATATGTATATTGTATTTTAAAGTATTCATGTTAATCATTATCTTAATTGTAATGGCTCTCATTTTTATGAGAATATTTTATTAATAAAAACATTTAAATTTGTAAATTGCATTTGGTTTTATTTTAAGGGACTATAAAAAATATTTATATTGAATATAAGTACGCATTGTTAAGCGTGTTTTGTATAGCATTTTTATACACATAAAATTTAAATTTAAACAAAATTCAAATGTTGCTGAACTTTTTGATATGTGTATGGTGTATTTTGTCCAATTTCATTTAAATCTGCGAATCCGTAAAACGATCCCAGAGGTCACGTATTTTAGTTATAATCCTGAAAAAATAAATTTAAGGTGAAAAAAATTTGAGGTGAATATAAAATATTATTTACCTCCGAGCGTCTGGTGAAAATATACGAAAAATACATGCACGACAAATTACATGTACTTTAGCATTTTTACTCATACTTTTAAACCGCCGAACCGATTTCAATTTATATAAATTTGAGCACATCTGTTGCGTCGGACATCACAAAATTAACTTAAAATTTAATAAGGATCTAGAATATTTTTAGTTTATGGGGTATTGACTCTTATTTAGAGTGCTATAAACGGAATAACCTTCATCCTATATCCTTCATCGTATATGGTGGAGGGTATAAAAATGGAATCAGTTGGGAAAATTAAATTCTGAATACTTTTTAAGCATGATGGAGAACTGGATTACATTCTAAATGTTTGTTGCTTCGAAAAAAAAGTATCGTAAATTTATTTTTAATATGTTTTGTTACACATGCAGTATAAAAAGATATAAAGGAAAGATAAAAACGGAACATAACTAAGAGATGATGTTGTTTTATAACCTGCACTCCAATGTTTTGGAAAGTAAATAACAGTTTGTCATTCTGTTTGTAACTCAACATTGATGTAAGAAATATTACTGATTTGTACAATAAGCGGATTCGATAAATTGTAAAGAAAAATATTTCTGATAAACAATTTTGTGAAATGGTTTGCTTGATGTTTGAAATCGTATACATTTCTTTTTAAACATTTTTTTTTTGGCGGAATCATTTTTGCTTTCGAAATTGTTTTTAAAAAAAAATTGTTTGTTTTGCTTTCACTTTCATTTTGGAGGGTATAAAATGATTCAGTACATTCAAATTTAACACTGTTATTTACTTTTTTTTATATTTTTATTTTGGTGTAAAACAGTGTGACATGATGGTTTTGTTATTGTTGTAGCTTTTGTTGATATTTAATGACACATTTAATTTTAAAAACGCTTAAAAAATAACGACTTTGTTATGACATCAAACAGCTTGTTTCATAGACAGAGAAACATTAAATTCTTGCACTGAAGAATCAAAAGAATATATTAATTTCTTTTAAATCTTTTTATTTGCAAGACAATGAACTAAAAGTTTTTATGACAATCTAAATGATTTTTCTTTTTCTTTTATTAGACCCACAACATCTTCTTAATACAATAGTTTGAGTCTTTCAAATATTAAGTTGGTAAATGTATTCAAATTTAAATATTTTTTCTCCATTCTTCAACATTTCCTTAAACAAAAAATATGTTTTAAAAAATGCAGAAATGTTTAAAATTCCTTTTAATCGTTCGTTAAATAGCAAAATATTTGCAACCATTAAAAACTCGTTTTTTTTCCTACACTCCTGTTGTAGCCTAAAAAAAAAATATATATAAAAAATTTCCTTAAGCATTTTTCTTGTTAGCATACATACATGTTTGTACATATCCTTCCGTCCGTTTATCCATCCATTTAACCATCCGTCTATCGCTTCGACGTGCATTTATTCAATTTTTTTGTGTACGGATTTTTTTTTTCACTGCCACCCTCATTACATTCATTTAAGGTTGAATATGAGATGTAACCCAATAAACAATGTAGTAAAATGATGGATAACTAAAAATCAATGTCTCCTGTCTTTGTACTATTTTTGCAAATGAATTATGCTTCTATGAGCCAAAAAAAAAAATAGAAATACAAATAAGCAATTGGTGTAAAAGATTTTACACAAATTTGTAGTATAAGTTACGTTAAAAGCTGGAAACATTTACCAAGCTTTTACTTTGCTTCAGCTAAGAATTTGTCAAATTTTTTAAAGTTGTTTTATTAAAGTCCTGCAGGTCCTAAAGACCTGCTCAAACCTCTTCGGTTAGAATTAGAAAAATAGTTTTGCACCTAAATTTTTTTCTGACCAGAAAAATTGTTTTCACTTCCAAAAAAAATTGTTCACCTTGAATTTTTTTTACCCATA
>OX456524.1:17579056-17689056 GCA_949748255.1 Eustalomyia histrio
TCCTTAGAATCTAAGAATATTTTTACCAGAAAAAGTCCTTAGAATCTGCAGGGTGTCCGCCGGCAAGGTATACTCCTTTGTTTGTTTATAATTTTTGATTAAATGAAAGAGAATGGATCTTATACATATTGATAAATGTTTTATTTAATGGAATAACAATATCAGATAAATTTCCGCGTCTGTTAGCCTCACAAATGCGAGCCCAAATATGAACTGTCAAGACTAATGTTTACCAAAATGGCGGCAAAACAAAGTAGTATACCTTCCCAGCGGATACCCTTTATTCTTAATGATGAACAGTCCTCAGAATCTAAAATTTTTTTATTCAAAGAGAGGCCTAAAAATCTTAGTTTTTTTTAAGGAATATGTGAATTTTTATCTAAGAAACAGTTTAAAAATCTAAAAATGTTTCTTTCAGAAATAATTTTTAAAATCTAGTATTTTGTATAAGAAACCTTTTCGTACAAGACGACTCCTGGATTCTACGGACTTTTTCTTATGAAAAATTATTTTATATATATTCTGTGTACTTTTTCCACAAGAAAGTTGTTATTTTAAGTAAGCATATTTAAAAAAAAAAATATATATTTTTTTGTTGACACTTTTTGACAATGAATTTTTTCGACAATGAATTGATTAGTGTAAATTATAATGTTATATGTATAAGGCATTTTTGAAAATAAAACTCACTAAGTGAAAATGATGATATATTATCATGTTTACATGGGTGACTGAACTGATACAAATTTTTTTTATGAAAACAATACAGTTATATGACTGCGAATGTCAAAATCATGTTTTATTTGATTTATAATTATTTTTTTGATTGTAGTCAGCATTTTATATTTCCATAATTATCATATATTTTTATACCCTCCACCATATATGGTGAGGGTATATATCAGTTTGTCATTCCGTTTGTAACATGTCGAAATATAGGTTTAAGACCCCATAAAGTATATATATTCGTGATCCTTATGCAATTTTAAGTCGATTTAGCGATGTCCGTCTGTCTGTCTGTCTGTCTGTTGAAATGGCGATCACGACGCGAAGACGCAAGCGGGGGTGCCTATTTTTACCCAGATTATTGAACATCCTCCCGAGCAGTTTGGTATTTAAAATGAGCAAAATCGGTTCAGCGGTTCAAAAGTTATGAGTGAAAATGTGAAGGTACCTCTAAATTTTCCATACAAATTTGTACAATTTTTCTGTATCCATTTTTTTTTTCTGTTAAGTAAGTAAAAATGTTATTAAGTCTTCTTATTGTTCGATTACATTTATTGTCTTACATACTCTAATAACTAAGTTAACGTAAAAAAAACAATGTTAAAGTCGCTAACAGAGCAGACCTCTGTAAATAACATTGCTAAAACTAAATAAATAACATTACTAAAACTAAATAACAAAAGTTCGTTACATAAATTGACAAAACATATTCATATTACAGTTCATGCAAAATTTAGTATATACGTATATAATCTTCAGCCCCTATGGTGGAGGGTATTCAAAGATTCGGCACAGCCGAATTTAGCCCTTTTTTTACTTGTTAATAGTCAAAACTTTTGTGACCATAGCTTGGTTACAGCCAATCATGTTGTAAGGTTAAAAGTGCAATCATGAAATAATAAAATGCTTACATGATGGTAGCGACCACATTTATAAACCAATACTTTGATTGTTACAAAAATACCCGAATACAGCAAGTATAATATAATATAACATGTTTTTTTCTGCGTGAAAATATATTTCTACATTGAAAAATCCAGCAATGGACTGTATCAGATGAACTTTAGTTCGTAGGAGCCTCCTCAAAAGAGGTTTAATATTTTATTTTAAGATTTGTTGAATTATATATTCGTTTAAAATGAATATATTAATATACACTTAAAAAAGTTTGTAAGTTAAAATAACTGAAAATATCATTTAAAAGAAATGATATTTCATTTAAAAACCGGTCAACTTAATTTTCATTTAAATTAAATGCCATTTGTTATTTATTTTTAAATGTTGATTAATCAACTGACACATCCGTAAGAAACAAATGATATAATCAGTTAAAATAAATGTCAAAATTTTACCTACCAATCATTAAAAAATAAATGTTTTTTTCATTTATTTGAAATTATTTCCGTTTTTGTATTTTTTGTTTTTTTTTTTAATATACTCGTACAATACAAAATGTATGTATGCATATGAAGCTATAAATACTTTTTGTATGAATGTCTTTGTATATGTATGTGTGTTTATGAAGTTCTTGTAAATTGTATTGAAAAATTTTGTATATATACAACCAATTTAAATAAAAAAACAAATTGAAATTTTTTGAATATTTTTTTTTGAAATAGACAGCAAACAAAATTTAAATTTGTAATAACTGTTACGGACACAAATAAACCACAAGTTTCCGTTTTGTGGGTAAATTTTTATTAAATTTCAAACAAATGAAAAAAATAAATGAAACTGAAAAAAATCGGTAAATGATAGTAAATTATTTCGAATAAATGTATAAAAAGTTAATATAGATATTTCTTTGAAAAATAAATGTATGTTCCTTTATTTTTAAATGAAACGGAAAACTTTTTTATTAAACTACAAACAGTTAACTACATAATATTCTGAGTGTATCATTCAAGAAGATCAAAGACATCTTACAAAAATTTTATAAATTTTTAAAATTAAGAAATTTGGAAAATGTACAAAAATTCTATTTTTGGTGCTTTTGAGCTTAAAAAAAATTTAATGATAACAACCATTTAAAATTCTCATTTGTTATCCCTGGTGGAGGGTATAAAAATCGGTAAAACCAACTTGCCATATGTATAGATATTGGTTGTTATTGGGCCGAGACGTAGTCGAGAAATTTAAACTGCCTTCGACTAAAGTCTAAAACATATAAAATTAAACCATCATAGAATTTTTAGTGTGATTTTCGTGTTCAAAAGGCCAAAAAACATAATCATATTTGCTTTGAAAAAGTAATTACTACATCTTTCATAGATTAAAAATGATCAAAATTCCTGACATAATTACTACTTGTATTGTGAAATCAACTAAAAGTCAAAATTGAAATCTACATGCGCATTAGGTTGAGTCAATAAACACAAATAAAAAATATGGTTGAACATGATTAGTGATTCGAAATTATTAAAGTATAATGCTATTGCTCATAAATATGATTTTTAATGATCGCATTATGATCACTAGGGATAATTTTATCATCATTTAGAATCATATTATAATCACTAGCATCAAACTATGATCATTAATCTGTCACAAAATTGAATTATTTTATTTAAAATTGTTTATTGGGTTTTCCCCGTTGCCCTTTGTTATAGGCGAAAAAACTTTACTTAAAAATCCCAAAAGTTAAATAGCGTTTAAACAACGATTTGTAAATTGTTAACGATCGTTATCTAAAAATGCTTAACAAATTGTTTTTTATTCAACAAAACTAGATTTTTTTTTACAAATTTTTTGTTTTCTTTTATGACCTTAAGGGATGTAAACATATCTTGTACTTTGAAATGTTATGCTACTTGTTAAAACGTGTGTTATATTTGAAAATCCCTTTGTGAGGGTTTGTTTAAAAAACAATCCCAATTCATGTAAAAAAAAAATGTTTAGAGTAAGCAATTTGTATGGCACATTTATTGTAAGGTTGATGAGTTTATTTTCGCCAAAAAAAAAAATCAGACAATTTCAATGAAATCTTTCAAAATTATATTAACCCAATTGAATTTTCCAATTGGAATAAAAAATGACGAAATTTATCATGAAAGTTAAATTATTCTCAATATGTTCATTTATAATTTAAATCATTTATTTTAAAAAATCAAAATAAATTTATAAAAAATCAATTAATATTAAATTGGCACGCGTATTATCAAATAAATGTCACATAGATTCAATTATTAATATTAAGGACACGCGTCATATTAACCGTGTAACCGCGTAGTACTTTATACATAAACGCCCTTTTAGTGTTAATTTATCCCTCTGTAGCTTTTAATGATCTCTTTATAAAAGAATTAATGATTGAATTGACTGTATGACTAAATGACTGGTTTGGATACTCCGTTAATGTAAAATTTGCCATAAAATAACCACATTTGCGTCTACATTGTAAACATACACATCGTATGTGTAATATTCTTTGTTATTAATAAAAAAATGAAACGCAATTTTTATGTAAGAGAATAAACTTTTTTGAAAACAAAGTAGTTGTATTGTTTAAATTAAACAAAGAATTCTTTTGTTTATTGTAAGAGTTCAAATATATTAAAATGTTTAATTTTAAATAATGAAAAGTTACTACTGACTTTAAATACTAATGTTCTTGTATATAGAGGGATTATATTCACAACGCTCTATCTAACAAAAACACAAATTTTAAGGAGAGAAAAACGGTGTATTTTGCTTATTTTAAAATGATTTTTTTTTTTTTAAATTCTATGTTCTACAATATTTACTAAAAGCGATTAATGTCGAAAACCACTCGAAGGAATGAAAAATTTTTAGACTGATTTATGTTCAGCAAGCAAAAATTAATAACATACTATACTGCAAAAGTAAATTATTGAATATATCAACTTGTAAATTAATTATTTGAATAGATAGAGGATTTTGCATTTAGAAAAGTAATTTTGTAAGATAGAAAAATAACAAAAATACCAAATTACATTATAAAAAAAAAGAACAAAACATTTTTGAAATTAATACCATTGAAAAAAAGCTGTGTTTATGCGGCAAGCTATCAAGTTGGCTTACATCATGTCCATATAAATTTTACATAAGCCAATGTGACTTAAATAAAATTTGTATGGAAATGACACAAGCGAACGTTGACATTTTGCCGCATAAACACAGCTAAAATCTATTTTACTAAATATTTTACCTTTAAATACTCATTACAGGGAAATTTAAAGATAGAGGATTTTGAATTTAAGCCCTCGATAAACATTCTTATATTCTTTGAAGTTTTGTTTTTTTGGGGGAAAACAAAAATTTTATCACGTTTTTATGTTTTAACCACGTGACGCCCATTTTCTAACATTTTTAGTTAAAAACATGAAATGTTTTTTTCTCTATATTCTATGCTGTTCAATAACGTTTTTCTTTTTTTATTTTTTAATTTTTTTTTGCCAAAATATTTGTTAAAGTCGAATGTTCTTTTTTTTCTTACAAAGAAGGGCTCCCTATTCGCACTCACCGAGTTTGATGAAAACTTGATAGAGGAGATAAAACAAAAACACATGTCAGTTTGAAACCTTGCAAAATAATTTAGATTTGGAGTTGTATGGCGAACTTTTTTTTTTGCACACATTCTTACAGGCTCTAACATCTAAATCTAACTTCTGGTGAGTAGGAACTTTAAAACAGCTTATAACATTTTTATTTGTAGAATTTCTAAAAGGTTTCATGTGATAGTTAATCATTTTCCAAATGCTTTTCGTTTGATTTCCATTTTATATTCTATTTTCACATGTTCGTTAATTTTGTTTCTTTTTCCCTTAAATCGGTGGGTGATCCTTAGATAGCTACCGCTCTTTTTTTATTAAAAAACCAGACAAATAAGCAGGTGCCACAAGTGTTTGACAGTTTTGTTTAAAACTCAAAAGAATGACAGCGACATGGAGTACAATAAAGGGTGTGGCAGAATAAGTATTATTACCATCTTAGGGCCCAATTACTGAATGAGCCGTTTAAATTTAACCAACATTTAAATGTAAATTTAGAAGCCTCCCTTATCGGCCTTCTTAAATGCCTTTGGTTGAAAAAATTAATCTTAAAATATGTATTCCCTGGAGTGTTTCCTGGAATGTGAAAAATTTTCTGATAAGGTAATTTTGTAAACTTTTGCCAGGAATGTGGTAAAAAAAAGAGGTTCCAAAGGAAAAAAATTCCTCTTAATGGCCTGCTCAAACCACTAGAGCCAAGAACTTCCAATGTGCCACGTAAGTGCCTTTGTTCGGAGTAGACATCCACTAAGATGGGATTTTTAGAATTTTTACGGGGAAAGGCAAAAAGGGGAAAAGTGTACCCCGTGCAACGAAATGGAATGGAAGGGGGAACTAGTTGAATTGAAACCAAGGAAAGGGTAAGGAGTGAAACTAAAACACTAGTCACGGGTGGAATTTGGACACTGGACAAGTGGAACGAAATGGAATAAAACGGAGAACATATTAAATTAAAACTATCGACAAGGGGAACAAAATGAAGTGAAACGGAAAACGAGTGGAATCGAAATACTAAAAAATGGGAACAAAAGAGAGTGGAGTGGCGAACGAGTGAAATTGAAACATTAGATAGGTGGAACGAAATGGAATGGAACGGTCAACCATTGTGGGGTTGAAAAGATGAAAATTCCCCCTTTTATGATATGTTTAACCCTTTAAGCCCGAAGTCTGAAACTTGAAACGTCCCACATTTGGTTCAAATGGCATCAAAGTGGCGATTAATTGAAATTTAGAGATAAGGTTTTTATAATAAATTTTGGTATAAGGTAAAAGTAGATAAAATTCTTCATTGGGATGATTTCCACACAAGTATTAAGTTAGTAAGAGTTGGAATTAGTTTTTTGGATTTTAGAAAAGTATAGGATAACAGCTTATATTTTAAATAAAAAAAAGTCCAGACAATGCTCGGCCCTTTTTTTTAATTTTATTTCTGTGTAAAAACTCTGGCTGTCATTTATTGAACACTACTAATGGTAATATTGTCATTCTCTTTATTTTTGTTTTTGTTGATGCATTTTGTTTTTTTTAGAGATGAGTGCATGAGTGATTTCGGTCACTTAAGCTCACGCAAAAAATATGAATCACCCACAATTTACGGGAACTAAACATATTTTTAATAAATTCAAGTGATGAAATTTTAATTTAATCACGTTCACAAATGGTGTACGCACGCTCACGAACTTATTTTCACGTACTAAAATTTTCAGAACCAAAAGCTATTACCACAATATACTTTATGTTATATTCATTTTATTTAATAATAATTTAAACAAACAAGTTTTATAATTAAAGTTACACACCTTTATTAATTTATTCTCGTCTCTGCGATAATGCTTGATATCTGAAAAAATATGTCGTATCCAAAATGAGTTTCGAGAAAGAACTATTTTGATTGTTGATCAGCCAAAACCCGGCTTTGGTAATTCGAATGACGGAAACACCGCCAGACGTTTTTTTTTAAACGCGGAAATTTCTGCTGAAATTAAAAAAAATACAATACCAATTGTTGTTTCTTGTGGTCATGAGATTCATTTGAAAAATTTTCGTAAATTTGCTCACAATACGGCTAGATATTTTGTTGAAATATATCCATTGTTTTGTATGCCTCCCACTTTGCATACATTTTTTATTCACGGCCCGGAGATTATACAGCAAGCACTTTTACCAATAGAAGAATTATCGGAAGAAGCTCAAGAAGCAAGAAATCAAAGACTTGAAAAATTTAAGAGAGCACTTTGCTCGCAAATGCTGCCGGGAAAAGTTAAATGAAAATATTTTCAATAGGTTTCTGCTAAGTTCTGACCCATTCATATCTAGCATGAGCTAGAAATATGAGCAGAAAATAACCTAATTTACCAATTTCGGAATTAGTTATTTTTGCCAGATATTTTTATTAAAAATTATGATAAAGATGATGGTAATGAAGATGGTGATAAAGATGCTGATGATAATAACGATGATGATAATGCTGTTGATAATGATGAGGAAGATTATAACAATGATGAAGAAGATTATAATAATGATGATGAATTGGGATATTTCTGATGAATTTGAAAATGCAGAATAATAAAAATGTTTTAATAAATTTTTTTTAAAAAGTTAAAACGAAAACAAAGATTCCCCAAAAAGTTTTAAATTTTTTATTTTTTCAGATTAATTTTAACATTTACTGAATTTAGTGAAAGCAAAAACTGGATACAAATTTATACTAGTAGGAATACATATTATTAACATATTCTTTAAATTTATTTTGATTTCAAAGTTACAGCGAATCATATTTTTTCCGAAAAACAAAAAACGCCTAACAGGTTAAAAATAATTTTTCTTCTATTCTTTTTTTAAAGCTGTGTTTTTATTTATTTATCATTATTCATTACTAATAAATTATAATATTCTCTTTTGTGACTTTTTTGAAAAAATTTGTACATGTATAAAATTTTGTGAAAAATAAAAATTGGATTTAAAATTAAATTTATGCTAATGTAAATACATATAATAAATTTATTATTTGAATTTTTTAATAGCACATAAAGTATGCTTAAATTTCCAATTATATTCATTAGTTTATCGATTTTCATTCCAAAGTTACAGCATAAACTGTGAACTAAGGTCTTTTTTTCCAAAAAACAATAATACGCTTAACGGGTTAAAAAGCATTTTTTTACTTTTTTTTTCTTAAATGCTTTGTTTTTATGAGCTTATGAAAACTCATCAATTAAAAAATATAATATTTTAAAACTACGGTTTCTATTAATTAATCGCCACTTTGGGTACTATCAAACCCACTGTGCGTCCGCTACAAAAATGTTTAACATTTAAAGCTGATTTCGCTGAAATCAAAACGAAATCTAATAAATTCACGCAAAGAAAAAACATGGTTGGGAGAATCATATTCGAAGAGCACCATATATTTTTGGGTTTATGATTGTGCCAACCATAGACGTACTATATTATGATAATCATATTATGATAATAAAATATCCATAATTTTAGCATAATGTGGTCCCTACAGTTATATTATAATTCAATTATTACAATATTATAATTCTGTATAAACATATTATGATGTTGAATTTATCGTAATATGATTGCATGTACTCATAGTATGCTCAAAATGTTTTTACATTATGGTCCCCATAACTATATTATGATTTCTGGATTATCATAATATGATCCATATAAAATCTTTATATATAATCTTTTTGACAATGAATTGATTATTTTAAATAATATTACATGCATAAAGAATTTTCGAAAAAACCCTCAAAAAAATCTTCTAAAGTTAAAAAAAAAATAAACTGGATCTTAATAGGTCAATTGATGAAATGTTTTAATGCCACATGAAAGGTATTTTCTGTCCAGTTTTAGTAAACAATATATGATTGTTTTTTTAAACATTTTGGTTTTTATAAAAACAAGACAATACTCGTATTAGGACTGTAAATGTCAAAGTCATGTTTTATTTGATTTATAATTATTAATTGATTGTTGACAGCATTTTATAGTTACATCATTATCATATTTTTTTCATAGTCAAAATTTTTGTTACCACAGTATGGTTACAGCCAATCATGTTATAAAATTCAAGGTGTCAATCATAAAATAGTGAAATATTTACTATAATAATGATGGTAGCGACCATGTTGATGGTTAGACAACAAATAATATGGTTGTGACAACCATACCCGATTGCAGCAAGCACAATATAGTAGCAGTGATCATGTTGCAACCATGTTTTTTCTCTGCGTGTTGTGGGCACTTTATATCGACTTCGTCGTATACTACTCTGAATTTATCGATAAATCGTAATTGTGGTTGGCAACGCTAATATTTTTGCAATTGTTTGACGTTCAATTAAAGCACAAAAACACGTGCCCACGTACGTAATACATTTGAATGTGTGCAAAATACATTTGTATGTGTAATATTATTATGAAAATACATTTTTTTTTGTATATTTGGTATAACACATTACATCGATGTTTGAGCCTTTTCCTTTGTAACAAATTTTATTTTTTAGTACCGGCCAATAAAAATAATTTTATTATTACTCAAAAAATTAAAAATAAAAATATTTTTAAAAATATTTTTTGTATTAGCTTTTAATAAGCATTTAAATTGTTATGAACAACTACAATTCCCCTCATAATATTGATCCATTATCAGGGGCTTGGGGAAATCTCGGGCACAATAGCGCCATATCTACACCAACTACCTTGCGGTTGTAGCCGTTAAGCCGCTAATTGGCAACACATTATTATTTATTTTGTCCCCTCTATCACATATACAAAACTCGTAAAAAACTAAGTGAAAAACACTGCAGACCTTCCTTGTTAGTTTTAGTTTTTTTTACAATTTATTCAAGTTTAATCAAAATCGAAGTTGAGCTTGGAATACCTTACTGGTTAGCTTCTATCTGCATTAAATTTTTTGCCGGTATCTGTTTTAAATTTTTATGTAGAATTTTTGTTCTTGTAAAAATTTTATAATCCAAAAGTAGTCAAATAAATTCGCATAATTTGAAGATTAAAATTAATATGTGCAGGTTAAAAATCTGGTTTACATGAATTTAACCTTGAATTTTAACTTGTTAACAAAAGATGATGATAGTAATCGTGAGTTTTAAAATTCATAAATATTTAACTTTAACCATGATAAATACATACAACAAAACTAAAACTTACTAAGTTAAAGTTGTAGTGACGTATTTTTTGTAATTTCTATTGCATACATTCTTCTTGTTCATTTTTATCTATTTTTTTTTATTAAACAAGATATTTAATATTATCAACTTACTAACTAACTAACCAACTAATTAATGCATATATCAATTAATAGTTTTTGAATATTTTAACTAAAAATATAATTTTTGATATAAAAGAGGGAGTATCGAACTTTTTAAACATCATTCAATTTAGTTTAACAAACATTAAACAATCAAACAAAAAAAATTAACAAAATGAAATTCGTCATTGTATTCGTTGCTCTTTTCGCTATCGCTTTTGCTGCTGAAGTTGAAATCTTGAGATCCGAATCTGAAGTAGGACCTGAAAGTTACAACTATGCGTAAGTAACTTTATTAAAAGGATCAAAATGACAGAATCCGGTTTATAAAAAAAATCAATACTAAGAAATAAATTACCATTTGTTCTTTTACAGTTTCGAAACTAGCGATGGTACCTCTGCCAACGAACAAGGTCAATTGAAGAATATCGGCTCTGAAGATGAAGCCATCTCTGTCCAAGGTTCTTACAGTTTTGTTGCTGATGATGGTCAAACCTACACAGTAAACTATGTTGCCGATGAAAATGGTTTCCAACCCCAAGGTGCTCATTTGCCCGTAGCTCCTGAAGCATAAGTCCAATTCTTTGCTGTTAAATCGTTATGACATGGTTGTTTAGTGTTTAAATAAATCTTTTAGAAAAAAAAAATATGTAATACATTTTTATTTTTCATGAATATCATAATTAGGTTATTAGTACACACAGAAAGAATTTTACTGGATGAGTTTAAGTGAAATGTTTTCTGTAAACTAATAAAGTTTTCTTCAGAAAGTGAAAGACAAATTTCTTAAATCTAATGAAAAATCTTCACAATTTTTCATAACTTTTTCATTAAGTGCATAAGAGAATGAATTAATTTAATGAATTGATGATTTTATGCATGGAATCATCCAGTTATTTTAATGAAGTTAATAAGGTCGCGCTTCATTTGCAACGAAATACTAAGATTTTGATATTGATGTAACATGTAAATTCCAACAAATTTTTATTTTAATTCTTACATACACGAAAGAATATTTATTGAACGAAATAAAATGAAAAGTTTAACTAAACTAATGAAACTTTGCTCATAGTCAATGAATTTTTTTTTAAATTAATAAAAAGCTTCATAAATTTTATGAAACTAGTTTGTTCATTGAGTATACGAGACTTTAAAGGCAGGAACTAAATTAGCTTAAGTAACTTAAGCTAAAAATCGGTATAAATCGAAATTCATTTTTTTTTTAAAACTAAAAATTTGTTTTTCTAAATTTTCATAGCAAACCAAAACTTATGTCACTTAAGCAAATTATGCTTGAGCCTTTAATATATAAAATTATATTTTTGTTAAAATTGTATTAAAATTTGCATTAACTTAACGAAAATTTTAACATAAATATTTTTTTATCCATATTTCTCAATTTCTATTTAAAAATTAAAGAATATATGAACATATATGATCATTCAATGTGTTTTATATGATCATACGTGGGCATACGGGTTCATATATGACAATATATCTTCCAAGTCGAAATTTGTGGGTAAACGGCCGTTTATGATCTGAAATGATCATACAGAAAAGAATATGAATCAATAATGAGCATTTATGTTAATCCGTGTAAAAATTATAAGATTTGAACTGATCTAATTAGATCTAATTGTATCGGATCTATATATGATCAAATCCAATTTACTCTGCACATATAATATATAATCCGGTTCAATAAGTAAATGAGAAATTTAAAAAATACCTTTATATACATTTTTATTTTTGAGCCTTTGTTTCAAATGGCTACGATCTGATACTAGATCTGACATCAGATATATCAGATACTCTAGATATATCTGCCACTTGATATGATCCCATATGAACAAATGAAAAAATTTTACAGATCCCTTTTGATATGAACAGACACCTGGCAATAGATCTGATCAAATCCAGATGCAATTAGATTCAATCATATCTAACTAGATTATTTTTTACACAGGCATAAATGACCATATACGATCGTATACCCTTAAACTTCGCATCCGAGGATATATGATAATAAATGAAGTCATACTAAACTATGCATATACGTATATGTTTATGTGTGATCATATACATGACTATGTCTTGCCCTGCATGTTTGTATATATTTTTATTTTTACATGTGCTGAGTTAAAAAGCTTTTATACATAAAATAAATTATTTTATAGAATTTTATAAAAATTTACATTCTATTTACGTTAAAGAAAGCTTTATTATTATAAGATCATAATTAATTATTATATATAACCTTCTCCGAGAAAAGCGACCTAGTGTGTCAACAAATGGGTTTGGACTTAAGAGTGGATTCTGGTACATAAAAGGGTGTAAAATAAGATGAAATGGGTTAGACTTCTGATAAAAATTTATCAACCCAATAAAAACGTACAAAACGAACTTGGGAAAATCGATAAAAATGAGAAAAACATTGATCGAATTTTTTTGTAGTTTGTACTTTTTTTTCGGTGTTTCGTGATCTGGTACTTCGATTTTCTTCCGTTTGACAATTTCAGTGTTTTCTTTTGTCGGCGCTTTGACTTTAGCTTTCTTTTTCTCGTGATCCGTTGCTTTGATTTTTTTTCTTGCTGGCAGGTTCAGATTTATTTTTCGATTTTTTTTCGCTTTGGGTTCACTCGGTCTAAGAGCTACACAATCCCGTTTGTGTGAATCAGTACATAAGACCCTAAAATTCTCATACAAATACCATTTGCGATCTAACGAAAAACCGCTTGTGCTGAGAGCGAACAGATAGCTGAGAACGAACAGAGCAGCAATAATAGCAAAGGCATTGTCACACTAAAAGCGAAAATAAATACGTCACCAAAAACGCATGACGTCACCAAAGTCGGAGAAGGTCACATATTTTAAGATCAAATTTGATCTCGTTAAAAAAAATTGGTGCACCAGATTTAATAAGTTCTCAAATTTGTCCCCAATTTTGAGATCTAATTAGATCAACTGCAGTTAAGTCTAATGAGATCTGATCCATTCCATACAGATATCTTATTTTTATTTTGTTGCCTTTGCCAGTAGATACAGAATTAAATTAATTTTCTCATTATTCGATCATTATCGACTAAATTTAGCGACATAACTTATTTGTAAAACCTCAACATTATACAAGTAAATACCCATTTTATACATAGCATTAATTTAATTGATTTGAAAAAAATAAAATATGAAAAATATATTTGCAGAAATATTTTATGCCAAATTAACCATAAAACCAAAGTAAACAAAATGTGTTTGCGTTTGTACTCTAAAAAGCTACACTCACAATATATTTTCCGTAACCGAATGTAGTTTATTTAAAAAGTAATACGTAAAGTTTGTTTTTAAACGAAAAATCAATTGAAATTCATAGAAATATATTTTTTAACTATTTGAATCAGTCATTCAAGAAACAAACTATACAAATTTACAGACATTCAGTAGGAGTTGATATTTTCTATTAAATGTAAAATTTTATGATTTCTGTTTTTAAAAATATAAATTCATATAATTCCTTATTGTTTTTTTACCAAAATAATTTGTTTATATACGAAATTATTTCAATAAAAATTACAAGAAATTATTCAAATATAGATACACACAGAAAATAAAAAAGTATATACGTCTGTGTGTGTTGTGTTTTGAAAAATTACATACAAATAAAAAATTGAAAAATAAACCCCAAAAATCGTTTTTTTATACTTTTTGTCAGTTAAAAATTTATGATTATTTTAAACACCTTTCGTTTGCTTTTACTACTTATGTCAATTATTAAACAATGATTGAAAATAAACAAGAAAATGGGCTAAATATAATGAAAAATCAGTAGTCCTCTTTTTGATTGTATTTTCGATTAATTTAATATGTATTTTAGTTTATTTTTAACGAAATAATATTGTGAGTGTACTATTATAAACAAACACAAGCATATATTTTTAAACTTAGTATATCCTGAACCATTCAATAGTAATCACAATCAATTTATACAAGACTTATTTCGATGATTTTATGCAACATCATCGGCCATAAAATAGAATAAAACTGAAGGTTAAAAATTCGTTTCAAATTTGCAACAATAACTGCAATGATTTTTATCATGCACACATTATTGTAAAAACAACACAATGTTTGCTTTTAATGCCCCCTGTTTTGTGTTTTATGGATAAATGTTTAACCTAAAAATTTGTTATTTTTCTGTCTCGCGTAAATTATTGAAATTTTTGTGTGTTTGTGTTAAACAATACCCAGTAAATAAAAATCTAGCTTTGTAATACAATTGTAAGCGAAACTAGAAAATAAAAATAGCAGCTATAACTTGTAGTAAGAAATTTTTAGTCTTTTTAAAATTCAAAGTTAGGAAACATTGTTTATTGATTTTAGGAAGACATATGCTTATTATACGCTTATACCTATTTGCTAGAGCCTCCTATTACACAAGATTCATTCTACCCACATGTTTAAATTCTTAAATTTACAATATTCAGAAATCCAAAAAAGACGGGTAAAAACCCAACGAACAAAGTAGCATAAGACGAGAAAAGAAGCAGTGATTTTTATTTGGGTGTTGTGAAAATTTGAATCAAATCCAATGATTTTTACATAGCGGTGTCCTAGGGGGGGGGGGGAGTATTTTTTATGATCCCTTTTTTATTATTGCATCTAAAGCCTTTCTTACGGTTTAGTAAAAAATTAGATTTTCGATGTTCCCAAATAAATTTTGATTTTGTAATATAGGTTTTAACAGGACATCAGTAATCGGGCCTTATCCTCATTTTCACAATCTTCCGTTTGCTTCTACCTGGGAGGTTAGCTAGCACATATGTTGTTGTTTCCCAAAAAAAGTTTGAGTTTGACTGTTGGCTAAATTATAACAGGACATTCATTAATCGGGCCTTACATATGAAATTACTTTATCACTTTATTATAACTTTATTTGTTACTTTTTCTAACAATAATTACTTCGATTTGAAAACTTAAACCATATTTATAAATGTTAAATTTATATAGAAATATCTATGATTAATGTTTAAATTTGATTTAAAAAGTGTTCAATTTCATTAAAAATCACATATTTAGAAGTTGTGAAAAAGAACTGCCTTAGAAGATCAAAATCAGAACTAAGCGATACTTTAGCATTAATGATAAATTAATTCCTTAAGAATCACTTCCATTAATTTTTGCTGGGAAATTAGGTCGATTTTAATTTTACTAAATTTTGTTCACTTTTGCCGGAATGCATTTCGATCGATTTTTGGTTTACCCGCTTATGAAGAAGAAAAAGTGTTTGATTTAAGTTATTGTGTAATTATTTTAGAATTTAATCGGTGGAATCGGATACCGATCTTCCCAGGCTTGACCGTAAGCACTACTACTACTAGCACATACTTATGCGCCTATTTATGAATGTGTATTGGTATGAGTATGTAATGTAGCCATTATCTTTTTTAGCCATAAATACGCGTGTTAGTAATTTTAACATTTAATTTGTAAAATATGCATTGAAGCAAAAATGTTCAATAAATATACAAAAACAAAATAAAATGAACAAAAAAGAGGCAAAAAATCATACACACATCCATGGATGGGTATAAAAAATAATACAGTATTTACAAGTCATCTACATTTTAAACGTTTATAGACACAACCACATTGTTAACCTCATGTTGTATTGTTTTTAACATTAAATGTATTCTACTCTTGCTTGTACTTATTATATCAACAGTACCTGGTCACATCAATGTGAAAGTATGCAACATTAATTTTCTGTTAAAATTTTGCACAAAATTCTTAAAATTTAGAATTTCTCATTAATCCCAAAATAGTCAAAATAAAAATTGTTATGAATTTCAATCTTGTTTGTAGTTAACAATGGTTAGTGTTATGTTTTGGTTATTTTTAAAGTTACCCAATCTAAAGAGATACAATTTTTTCGATAAAAAATATATTTTTTGTGCAACAAACAAAGTTTTCGTGTACGTTTAAGAAACGAGAAATAATTTCGAGAATAAATTTCGTGAAGTATAAAAAAAAAATAAATTTTTATTCTACAATGAACCAAAATTATAAAAATATTTAATAATATTTATTTTATTTATATCAATCATATAATTACAAATTATATCTTAATACCTTAACCGAGCACTAGCAACAAAGGCTATCGGCTCGTTGTAGCGAAGACAGACCAGAGCCTTTGGTGGGAATTGAACCCACGACCCCCGCACTGATAAGCTAGCACGCTACCAACTAGCCTACTGGGCGCTCATATTTAATAATATAGTGACCACGAAATTAATTTAAAGTCTCTCCTTTTAAAATAAATTGTATTCTTGATCAAAGAATTCAAAGGATACCAGAACCATACACTTAAAAAAGTTTGTAAGTTAAAATAACTGAAAATATCATTTAAAAGAAATGATATTTATTTAAAAACCGGTCTACTTAATTTTCATTTAAATTAAATGCCATTTGTTATTTATTTTTAAATGTTGATTAATCAACTGACACATCCGTAAGAAACAACGATATAATCAGTTAAAATTAATGTCAAAATTTTACCTACCAATCCTTAAAAAATAAATGTTTTTTTCATTTATTTGAGATTATTTCCATTTTTTGTATTTATTGTTTTTTTTTAATATACTCGTACAATACAAAATGTATGTATGCATATGACACTTTTGTGTCAATGTGTTTGTGTGTGTATGTGTGTTTATAAAGTTCTTGTAATTTTTATTGAAAAATTTTGTATATATACAACCAATTTAAATAAAAAAACAAATGTTCTTAAAAAGAGATAAGTAAAGAATATAATAACATCCGTTTTTTTGCTTTATTAACAACGATTTACATTATTGATAATAACAAAGGAAGTTAAGAGCCTCTGCTTGCACTTCCCACCATAGTCTTTAAATCTGACCGCCTGGCTTCGAATCCCGACATGACCAAAAAATTACAAGTTAAATGTCTATTTTTTTTTATTTTGGAAAATCTAGTTTAAGACCACCTAAGTTTTGTTTTACCGTAATTTTTTTATTTCACAGCTAATAAGAACTGTTATCTAATAAGAACATTTAAGGATTGGAAAAGCAATTTTTGGCAGATCCTTCACCAATTAAATGGGTTGCTTTTTAAAAATCGCCTTCTATCGTAAATGAGATAAATTAAAACGAACAAAGGTTTTGACCCAAGGATGTCAAAAAAATTCAGCTGCACAGAGAAAACACCGAACTTCTTGCCAACCGAATGGTTTGGTTGGAGCTACTGTTATATTTATCGCGAGAGAAATTCAGTTAGTGCAACAGAATTTAGGATAAACACAATATTTCAATTGTATCAGAAATACTTTTAGTTGTGACTACAAACAATTGAGTTGACAAGGAATTCGGTTGTCAGGATAAATCTAAATTTCAATCGTCCATATTTCATATTGGCGCAAAACCAACCCAACCAACACGTCATCGCTTGCATATAATTTAAGTTTGATATATTTTTTCAAGTTTGATGGAGCCTACTTTTCCTGTTTTAATAAAAAGAGAAAAAAGTTTTTAAGCGTCAATACTTTGTAGTATTAGATCGGCTTACATTAAAAGGCAAATATCGGAGCATTGAAATTAAAATATTCGTCGTAAATACATAGCTTTATTTTATAATGCAATGTCCAGTTACTGTACATATGCATGTACCGCATTTTTTTTTAAATGTGCGCTTCATTCGTATAAACATTGTAATGTTTATGTATTTTTCATTGGTTCTTCTTTTTTGTTTGCATATGTTAATATATATTTAACTATATGTATGTGACTGCAAAGCTTCTAAATAATGCATTCATTATTTTTGTATTTTAAATTTATATTAAATTTGAATAATTTTATAATTTACCTATGAGATATTTACACAAACAGGCATAGAACCGGTTACTTTATATGAAAGTAACCGGTTGTAATTGAACAAGCTGTTTCTTTTAATAAATGCTGAAGATATATGTATTCTAACAAGGAAACTATATTAATTGCGGATGAACTCTCGGATTTTATTGAAATACCAAAGTAGTTTTCCAGTAAGTAGATTTTTTTGAAAAGTCTGGGGAATATAAGCTAATTGTTTTGTTGCGTTGAACCAACACTTAGGGAGTGCCCCCTATAAATGCAGTACGTTGTGTTTTTATTAGAAAAAAATAGGTTATGAGGAGGAGGAAATAGAAAGTGGTGTTTGTGGACATTAGACTGGGGAATACCTTTGCGTGAAGTCTTTACCTTATACAGCAAGTTCGACTGATGAACGAATTTTTTGTTATAATGCATTGCGTGATCCACTGGACAATCGACAACAAACGGATGTGCTCTACTTGGAAAGGGAATGTTAGGCTCTGGGGTTAAGTTCACTTATGTCAGTAGAACACCTCCCATTCGTCAGAATAACGCTACACAACCCATATTCCGACAAGGCTCCAATTAGTCAATAGAACTAAACACCCTTCTATCACTGATAAGTACTAACACTCTACTTTGTCCAGTAGCTCCAAAATAGACTTTGAAGTTCAACATATATGGTAGTTTTATTCCATCATCAATCGGATATAAGTGGTATATATAGTAAGGAGATTAGATGGGGGTAAATTAGTTCCTACACCAATTTAAGAAACCAAGGCACTTGAATGCTTCTTTCGATACTTTTAAATTATGCTTATTCCAGCGAACATTACACTGAATTTTCAGACCCAAAACATCCAGGATATCAGATTTCTCAATATGTATCGATGACAATAATGGATCCACAACCCTATGTAGGAATGAACAACATTGGGTTTTTTGCGCATTAAAATCGACCCTATTCGCACAACCCCACTCAGTGATTGTCAAAAGGTCTTGATTGAGTGTCATTCATAATCTGCCTTCTGCCCTCAATTTCAGCAGGGACTAGCCTACAAACGAAATATAAAGAATGATTTATATTGCTGCCATCTGCAAAAGAGTATATTGGGCTGAAAATTTGACAAAAAAATGTGGTTAAGACAGATAAGAAAAAGAGAGGAAGAAATAACAGAGTATTGAGGCACCCCTAATCCCAGCTCAAACTTATTCGATGAGACCCCATCTACAAAAACCCGTATGAAATGATTTCTGAAAAAGCTCAAAATAAATCGAGAAAAATCATTACCGTTACCAAAAGCAATAGGCTTTAATACACAGAGAAAACAGATACGTGCTGACAACCGAAATTGTAGCCAATCGAATGGTTCAATTGTGGTAACCGAATTTTTCGGTTGTGACAACAGAAAACCAATTGAGACTTGGGATTTTTCACTGTGACAATAATATTTCATAGTTCACTCAATAACAATTCGGTAGCCACAACCGAAAAATTCGGTTGCTGCAACTGAACCATTCGATTGGCAATAAATTCGAATTTGTTTCTAGGGTGTACAAGTGCGAAATATCTATAGAACGACTCCAAGATTCCGAAAGAAATGGTAACAATTCTTCCGTGTAACAACTTCTACGAAAGTCATACTGGTAACAATATGGTAATTCATCTTTTTCTCCATCACCTTTGAGAGCACAGAGCATGTTCCAGTATAAGGGAAAGACTTCCGTACGGTAAGACCTGCTTAAAAGGTTAGCCAACGGACGACCAAGCGTCAAAGAGCAACGTTTCAGCACTAGTACTGGTATACCATCCTGCCTCGCTGACTTATTTACATTGAAATTCTCGAGAACCCCTTTAACTGCAATATACAATACAAAATATTGTTACAAAAATTCCATTTACTCGTAGAAACACAAATCCCCATGTGTTAGCCCTGAAATGTAAAACAATTAAATGGCAACCCTTCACCATAACTTAAGGTCAAACTGTAAAAGAACATTCTCAAAGTTGCCAGTATGCAGCTTCCAGACGGTGCTGCCATATTCTAGTTATTTTAACCCGCATATATAAAAACGCTAGCAAGGTGCCAAAGCAAGTTCAGTTGATAATAAAACTCTGTGTTAAGAACTAAAGTGTGGCTAACGTTTAGTCTATTTACATCGTGTGTATAAAGTGTGCTATTAAAGTGTTTTTCTGTAATTTTTAGTGCCAGTTATAAATAAATAGAGCTATAAATAATTTCAAACAGTGTTTATTATTTGCAATATAGAAAGAACTCAATTTATTTAAAAGGTAAAAAAATCAACGATTTTTTAAAGGGTAAAATCGTAACAATATCTTACGCATACACTGTTGAAATTTATAGTAGGAAACTGCTACTATAAGTTGGGTAAATTTATTTTGTATGCGTAGATGAAAAAAAAAAAATACATACAAAATTACCAAATTTTTGCGTAAAGAAATACGATTTTCCTGTAAATGTACACTTAAAATGCGGAAAAATCTTAAAAAATTCGTATATTTTCTACAACGATGTTGAAAATTAAACAGCCAAAAAACTGCTTTTTTTTAATAAAACAATAAATTTATTCTTTAGTAATTCATAATAAAAATAAAAACAATAAGTAATAAATTAAAAAAAAACTAAAAGTTTTTTTTTTTTGTAAATTTTTTCTATTTTTTTTTTGTTTCAATTTAAATATATCATATTTGTGTTATTTACCATGATAAGTTAGCATATTTACAAACTTTGTGCGTAAAATTTTTACTCAACAAAATAATACCAATTTTAGGCACATGGTGTTTAAAAATACTTCGTGTGTGTAGTATTGTATCCTCTTTGGTCCTCATGTGCAGCCTGCTAGACATTTTTCAAACATCTGCAAACGTGCATAAAAAATAATTTTTTATCTTATGACCATTTTTGTTCAGTAACTAACTGGACATGTTTTTTGTACTAAAAACCAGGACTTTTTTGAAATCTGGCCACTATAAAAAATTTTGCTTTTCATTTGTGATCAGTTGATCGTAGAACACGTTTTCTTGAGCACTTAACTATTTTAATTAATTTTTAAAGTTGTGAAATATAAAAACTAAAAGAAATATATAATTTTATATTAAAGCGGAAGAATTAATGGAATGAGATATTAATATTTTCATGAATTTAAAAATGAAAATGTATAAAAAATAAAGATTTCGAAAGTTTTTGTTAAAAATGTCTAGCCGGCTGCATCTGCAATATCTTAGAATCCTGTCGTCCTTTATGTCCTTGAATAACATTTTTTTACTAATGTTTCTTTCAGGAGGAGGGTATATGAAAGTGTACGCAAAAATGTTTTACGCTTTAGGTGTTTATATATACCGAATTTTCGTAATATTACATAAAACTTTAACCATTTTATAAAGGGTGTCCCAAGACGAACGCAATTTTTAAATCTGGCAACATTCGAAGTGTTATTGTTTGACATTTGAACAATTGTTATTGTTTGCTAGTAGAAGGTACGAGGTTAGTAAAAATGGAGCGCTACACGAAAAAATAACGCATTCTCATTGTGAAATTGTTTTACCAAAACAATTTGCCGAAACTGGGTCTGTTAGTGATGTAAAGACAACAACGCGCCATCGACCAGGTCGATCGACCGAAAATGTCGCAGCTGTATGTGATTATGTCGCTCAAACTCCATCCACCTCAATTCGACACCGAGCTCAGCAAATTGGTGTCTCCGAATCCACTTTGCGGCGAATTTTGACGAAAGATTTGCATCTTCATGCATACAAAGTTCAATTGACTCAGGAACTGAAGCCAGCTGACCATGGACAGCGAAGGGAGTTCGTTAATTGGGTATTTGAGAGACAACATGAAAATGCTGATTTTCATCAATAGGCAGAATTGTCGCATTTGGGGTGAGGAAAATCCTCGAGTGATTCACGAGAAGCAAATGCATCCTCAACGTGTCACTGTGTGGTGTGGTTTTTGGGCTGGAGGAATCATTGGACCTTTTTTTTATGAAAATGAGGCAGGTCAAGCGCAAACAGTCAATGGGTTCGGAATCGTGAAATGATAACCAGTTTTTTCTTGCCTAGAATTGAAGAAATGAATGTGGAGGGCATGTCGTTCCAACAAGACGGCGCCACATGTCATACAGCCAGAGAAACAATTCAATTGCTGCATCAGTCATTTCCCGGTCGTGTTATTTCGCGTTTTGGAGATCAGAATTGGCCGCCTAGATCGTGCGATTTAACACCATTAGATTTTTTTCTTTGGGGTTTTTTGAAGTCGATGGTTTACGCGAATAAGCCGACGACGACTCAAGCCTTAAAAGAGGAAATTGGACGCTGCATTAATGAAATACCGCAGCATTCATGCAAAACGGTCATTGAAAATTTCATTAAAAGATCGCGTGCATGCCAGCAAAGCCGCGGCGGCCATCTGCACGATATATTGTTCCATACATAACCTCATTCTGTCTACTTTACGATATAATAAAGTTTCACGATTTTTTTTAAATATCTGTGTTTTATTTAAAATTTAAAAATTGCGTTCTTCTTGGGACACCCTTTAGTAGTATATTTATAAACATTTTTTAGAGTGTCCTCATCCAAATTCGGACGGTGGTTGATTGCTTCTATTTCTGGTTTGATGAATTGTGATGAAACAATTGCCTATTAAACAGACGAATAGTATAGAAAAATATTAATAAAGTCAGTTAATATTAAAATATTAATTGATTCAATTAAACATAGATTTTATTTTAAGGGCCCACAACTTTTAAGTGGACTTATTCTGAAATATTGTTTTAGAAAAAATTCACAAAACTATTTATTCTTTTTATATCTGCATCTGATGTGTACATGTGTACAAAAAAGAGTCTGTCTGTTGGCCGTTTTGTATTTTATTTCAATTTAACCATAAAACCACAGAAAACATGTTAAACGCATTTTTAATGGACTCAAATATGTTGCTGCAACACAAAAAAAAAACAGCACCCATATAAAGTTTACAATATCAGCAATAAACAATCGATTAAAATACATATGGTCAACTTAAATGTAAAATAACGTAACAATAATTGTTATAGTCTTATTTGACGTCTACACGAGATATAAAATCAATGTTAAAATACAAAAAATACTTCCAAACAATATCAAATGTTGTAACATTAGTTTTATGTCCCGTGTAGATGTCAAGTTATAGGGAAATAAAATAATAATATTAATATATTTGTAAGATTTACAACTCTATTTCTCTACAAAAAATTTAGTTTTTTAACATATATTTGGAATTAATCATTTTATTATGGTGTTAGGTTTATTGTTCATTTTAGGTGACGATATGCATATATAAATTTTCGCAAATTGCTTACAACAATGTATTTAAATGCACTTTATTTTATGTTAGAGTTATAAAACAAATAATGCATATTTATTTGAAACTAATGTCAGATTAAATTTAACAAAAATTTAAATATTTTGAATTCTTGATTCTGTGATATTGAGTAAGTTTTCCAAAAGTGTGATATTTATATTTTTCAAAATTACAAAATAGTATTTAAATAAAATTTGCTTTGTGACCTATTATATGAATTTCAAAAAGAAGCAAAACTAATTTTTTAAGTAAAACCTAAAGAAATAAATTTTAAGCATGAATGACATAAACACAGTTACGCTTACAAGCTGACGCCAATGAAAAAAAAAAGAATAAACAAAACAGGGAGAAAAAGCAAGACATTAAATAATATTGAACACTTACCTCTGATCCAACTCCCAACCCCAATGGATGAGTTTTATATTTTTGTATACCTTTTGTTAGAATATGGAAACAAACAAACAAACCAACAACTGTTCTTTGTGCCATCAATACATTTGGTCAGGTTTATAGTAACATAAACTACCCAAAACAGAAACATAAAAAAGAAGGTCTTGTCGTCGTATTTACGCGCGTAACATTTGTTAATGGCAGCATATTGAATAAAATATGAATGGTTGTATGAATTGGTCGAAATGAAATAGCTGGTTACATTTAGAGGGGAGATTTTAAAAATTTAAACGATAATGGTCACAATGCAAGTGGAACATGTTGGCGGTAGATGGTGTGGGGGAAATGATGTCAGTGCAGTATTGTTGTTTACTTGCTTTCTTGTGTGAGGAGGATAAGTAAATATTTTTTTTTGTTTTGAAATTTATGCAGGATATTTTTATTTGTTCCCTTAGCAAAAAATAAATAAATGTTTTTAAACTTTAATTTTTCAAAATATACGGGCTTAAAGTTTTTCATGAAGTTTCTATGAGACATACGTCACGAGACAAACAAGTGAATGCATGTGCTTTGTTTTTGTGTGGAAACATTACCTTGATTAATTTTGCTTTATCTCAAGGTGTTCAATAGAAATATTTTGGATCACATTTTAAATGAGAAACCGGGTAAATCTAAATTATTTACTGATTTCCTATGAAACATGAAACAAAAATATTAAGAAACAAATAATAACATTAAGGCCCAACTGCTATATGATTAAGTGACTTAAGCTTTGTTTAAAAACACAAATTTTTATATTTTAAAATATCAATTCCTACTTAAGCTAATACTGTTTCTACCATTGAGAAAAGCCAAAAAAAAAAAACTTTTTTTTAAATATTATTTCGATCAATAGTTCTATTCTCAATATATTGAATAAATTGTTGTCTGGTTGTATCATTGCTTAAGGTGGTGTTTGCCAAACATTCAAGCTGTTCTGTTTTTTAAGAAAAGTACCTTCGAGTAAATTCTTGCTACACTCACAATATTAATTTGAATTATTGTTTTATAATCGACAAAAGTAGTAAAGCAATCAAAAGTCGTTTAAAATAGTCATAAATTTTTAACTGATAAAATGTATAGAAAAAATAATTTTTGTGATTTGTTTTTTAAATTGAATTTTTTTTATTTGTATGTAATTTTACAAAACACAACTCACACAGATGTATATATTCTTATTTTGTATGTGTAAATCTATATTTGAATAATATCTTGTAATTTTATTGAAATAATTTTGTATATAAAAAAAACAAAAAGGAATTATGTAGTAGTATATATATATATATATATATATATATACATATATATATATATACATATACATATATATTCATTGCCCATACTTTGCAGACATCTGTATATACAGCCAAAAAAGTCCCTATAATATGCGCTGAATCCAGTAAAATGTCTTCAGTGTAAAAAAACAGTATTTACTTTAAATGGGATTTCAGTTGCAAATGTTTTGACCAGCACTGTATATATATATATATATATATATATAAATATATATATATATATATATATATATATATATATGTGCACAGCACATGTTCCGGGGACGGGTTTTCGTTCCACAAGTTACTATGAAGACATTTTGTTACTTTGGGGACTGTCCTTAAACTTTTCTTTATTCTACTGTTTACACTGAAGACATTTCTCTGGATACAGCGCATATTATAAGGTCTTTTTTGGCTGTATATACAGATGTCTTCAAAGTATGCGCAATGAATATATATATATATATATATATATATATATATATATATATTCATTGCCCATACTTTGAAGACATCTGTATATACAGCCAAAAAAGTCCCTATAATATGCGCTGTATCCAGTAAAATGTCTTCAGTGTAAACAGTAGAATAACGAAAAGTTTAAGGACAGCCTCCAAAGTAACAAAATGTCTTCATAGTAACTTGTGGAACGAAAACCCGTCCCCGCAACATGCGCCGTGCACATATATATATATATATATATATATATATATATATATATATATATATATATATATATATATATATATATATATATATATATATTCATTGCCCATACTTTGAAGACATCTGTATATACAGCCAAAAACGTCCCTATAATATGCGCTGTATCCAGTAAAATGTCTTCAGTGTAAACAGTAGAATAATGAAAAGTTTAAGGACAGTCTCCAAAGTAACAAAATGTCTTCATAGTAACTTGTGGAACGAAAAACCGTCCCCACAACATGCGCCGTGCATATATATATATATATATATATATATATATAGAGAGAGAGAGAGAGAGAGTGAGAGAGAGAGAGTTTAAAATATATAAGAGGATTAATAAAAAAAGTTATCGGCTTATGTGTTGGGATTTCAGAATAATCCCCTGTTTTAATACATAACGCGCCAAAAATACTTTCAAATCTTCAAACTTTTGCAAATAGTGGAAAATTTCAGTAAAAACCAAATGAAATAATTGTACGAATGATATTTCTATACAGGGTGTCAAAGAAATTGAGGAGCTTTTTTTACAAAAATCTAAATTTGACATCCAAAAAACCTCGTCATACTTTTTGCTAATCAATAAAATTAGAAGAAAAAATTAGTAGCCGCTCCTAAATTTAGAAAACTTTTCGTAAAATCGGTTTACTAAAATCAGCAAAAAAAATTTACTAAATATTATTAATATTAAAATATTGAAATTGGTATAAAAAATTAGTAAGCCCTACTAAATGTAAAACGAATTGCTGTAAACTGCGATCGGCTAAAATCAGCAACAAATTTTACTAAATATTTGTGATATCAAAAAAGCAGGGAAGTTAATAAATTGCCTTACGAAAAATAAATCACATTTTTTTTTCGAGCAACAACAATATTTTTTATTACAATTTTTTTTTTGCAAAAAATATTTTAGACAAAAATAAAAATAGTAAAAACATAAACGAATTAATCATTTTGTTTTAGTTTGGTAATTTTTGTATTAAAAATTTTTTTTTGAGTCAAATTTTTGGATTTTAAGGTATAATTTTATTTGTCTAAAGGGCTGAATTTTAGAACATTTTAGTGCTTTTTTAAGTGGATGCCCTATTTTCGTTGTGAAAGGTATATTCACTTCCGATGCCTTTTTTCAACCTATGTAGAGTATGCATTTTAAGTTTGTAAGTATAAGTTTTAATTATTAGAAATAAAATTTCCTTCAATATCAATAATATTTACTAATTTAAAAAAAAAAAAATGTAAATTTGTAAATATAGTTATATGCTAATTTCAGCAAATGCGTTTTAAAAAATTCTATGTAAAATGATTTCTGAAATTAGCAACGAAAATTATTTGTTATTTGTAAAATGTAAATAGCAAAAAATTTACTTAACAATATTTTTTTTACTAAAAATCAGTACAAAAATAGTAACTTGGAAAAAACCCGTTTACAAATATTTTTTACTAACTTTTTTCTGAATGTAAGTGAGATGGTATAAAGTATTGGCTCTAGTTGAGTATTTATACACTCCCACTGGCAGGGAGGCAACCCAAAGGATCTATTTTTATAAATTAGGCAAAAGGTGACTCATTTTTTTACAACGAAATGGAATGGAATGGGGAACGAATATTTAACTATCGGAGTGTTTTAATTTATTACATAAATTGATATTAAAAAAAAAAAATATTCATCCTATGGCTGTTTTAATTGTATCCCTCCCGGACCTACCTAATCTATATTAAACATCCTCCTTTTTGTAATAAAATACTTTTTTTAATCATTAGTACAATTTCATTAGCATTACCAGGACAAATGCATACAATGAAATTTTTTTGACATTAGCATAATGAAAATATCCAAAAATCCCAATCAAGTATCATCCAGAGTATAATTTTTCTTTTTGTGGATTGTAATTTTTGCAAGAACTAGCGATTTGTTTGACAGCCTGAATTAAAATAGGGTGTATGTATTAATTTTTCTTGTTTGTTTTTAAATCGACTGTAGATATTGTGGAAAACAGCTAAACTTTGCAAATGTTAAAATCTTCAATTTTTAACATAAAATATTGTTAATTTTAAGCCAAAAAATTGGGAATATTTCTGTATAACGTATTATTTTAAGTGCAGTTCAAAGTTACTGAATTCTTTTAATTCTAGATGCTTTGCAATATTTTATTTCAATTTTTGTGCCAAGTCAGGAGCATTAAACACGTTTGACCATAAAAAAAATCTTTAAACATTTTTGTTGTTATACAAGTACCATACTATGAATACCCTCATGTTTAAAAAATATTTTGAAAATAAAAGAAAATTTGCAACAAAAAAAAAAAAAAGAAAAAGAGAACTTACACAAACCAATGACAATGCAGTATGTGGTAGAAAAAAAAAACAAAAATAAAGGTTATTTGCATATGACTTTTGCTTGTGTTCATAATACTGGATGTCAGTAACAATATTGTGGTTCCTTTTTGGTACATCAAATATTGCATCAATGTACTCTATAAATATTGGAGCTGCCAACTATTACAAAAATTTATTAATTTTTAGGCAAATGTAAAAGGGAATATGCAATTACGTATTGGGGAATTATAGACACCAGATTAATCTCGTTAATATTTGAATTGTCAATACCACCTACGATTAATTCTCTTCGTAAAAAGATCGTAACCACCGATAATTTGTTCATAAAATTTATATTTGATATTTATGAATATTTCTTAAGATCAAAATAAAGTCTTCTTTATTGTCTGAGTTAAAAAGTATTTGGTAAACTCTATCACACATTAAAATATGCTTAAATATGTGTATATGTAACATATGCATGTAAGTGTGTGTGTTTTTACATTGAGGTATAAACTTCAATAGTTTACATATCCATACATTTGACATACACACATTTATACATACATACAAACAACATTCAATGACTGGTTATGTTGGTACATTTTGCATATTGCTGATGTTTCAAAATCTCTAAGTGCGTGTCCTTTATGTACTGTTGTACAATCAGTATCTTTGTGACATTTCTCCATATATGTGAGTGAGTATATACATATATGTGTGTTTGTGCTTGGTTTGTTAGTGTGTATTCATGTGAATGTTTTTGTTTACTCCAACCCCAACATACCAAATGACTTGCGAAAAATATTATTATAAGCTTATAAACACAAGCCTTAAGCTTGAAAAAGACTTGAGAATATATTGAAAAAGGCTATCGTAACAATTGTAGAAAAATCAAAACGGAACCCTTGTGAAAGTATTATGTATGTATGATTACTATAAGCTTATTCTTGCAATTGTGGAATAAGCTTACAAAAATAATATTGTATTAAATTGCGTAAAGAAAGCTTATTTGACTTAATATATTTATAAGCTTTTTTACATAATTGTAGAATAAGCTTCACATATAATATATTATTAAGTGTTGAAAAAGAGAAATCACAATTATTTTCTTTAATTTCGTTTTTTTTATTTTAATTTAAATAAAAATAATAATAATTCATTTTAAATAAAAAAAAATATAATTCATTTCATATATAAATAAAAATAATTAATTTTAACCATAAATAAAAATTATTATAAAAATAATTAAATTTAATATGCAAATGCACGTTCACTTTATACAATTTACAACCAAATGAACATGCAAAACACGTTTGACAAATTAAAAAAAAGTAGCGGCACTTGTTGTATGCATTATAAGCGTAGAACAAAGACAACAAGACTAGAATGTAATGAAAAATATTTCTATTTCAATCGCCATATTGCGTTGTTGTTGTATGTTGTTTATAAGCATACTTAAGAAAAAGTTATGTATAATAATCGTTTCTCAAGCATTGTTAATTACTGCTTGTAAATTTAAATTTTATAAACATTATAATAAACGAAATTAAGAAAAGCTTGGAACACACTATTTATATAAGCTTATTCTCAAGTTGTATTGCAGTTTGATTGCTATATGGTATATTGGGACATACTTACCAAATGTCAATATGGCGACAACAAACGCACAAAGCATGACAAAACTGTTTGGCGCCTTGTCTCCCAGCATTTTAAACTTTGTGTGGTTATGTACCAAATATGTGCATGGATCTGGTTGATAAACTATGTGCACTATGAGGATGAAATGACATACTACGAGTAGATAGATAGATAACCATATGTAGTACATATACATATGTAGATGTTGTTGTAGTTTACGGAGTAACAATTAGTGTGCGAGTATGTGAGTGCTCCATACTTGTTAATGTAGTTTACTTTTTTTTATTGTCGTATTTAAGCTTTTGTCCTTTTTATGTTTGGAGAGCAACATGATGCAACAAACCGATATACACATTGACTTCATGTTTTTGTGGTTAATTACAAGTAGCATTTCGATATCAGTCAGTTAAGGAGTGAGTTTTAGTAGGTACATGCAATACTTTGAAAGTATTATGGCTTGTTATTGTCATCAGCAGTTTATAAATTTGTAACTGGATTTAATATTGAATAAATTATTCTTAATAGATCATCAAACTGGTATAGAAAATATTTTAACGTTTTAAAATTTTCTTTAAGTAAAGTTCGTACATAATATTAAAAACTACACTTAAAAAGGGTTGTAAGTTAAAAAAACAGAAAATGTCATTTACAAATGTTGATTAAACAATTGATCTAAAACCGTAAGAAACAAATAATATAATGAGTTAAAATAAATTTTAAAATTTTTAATACCAATTCCTTAAAAAGAAATGATTTTATCATTCATTTGAAATTGTTTCCTTTTTTGTATTTTTTTAATCTACACAATGTATGTAAGCATAGCTATATACACTTTTTGTGTGAATGTGTTTTTGTATGTATTTGTGTTTATGAAGTTCTTGTAATTCGCATTGAAAATTTTTTTTATATAAACAACCAATTTAAATTAAACAAGTAAGAGCGGCTAAATTCGGCTAAGCCGAATCTTATATACTCTTCACCATGGTTGGGAAAAAACTGAAGTTTATATATGGACATATATGGAATGGACAGATTTATATACGGACGCCTTTAAGATTAAATTAACCATTTAGTTTGGTGATAAAACTTGAGCTCGGGAAGATTTATAGTTCCAGAAAATAGGTATTTAATAGGGCATAACTTTTTTGTATCTGAACCGATATTTCCGAGTTTTTTTAGCAAATATGTTATACTAAAGATTTTCGATCTTTTGCTATATAAGACGTATCCATAGGTCATATTACAGCTCTAAAATTTTAGTTTTTATAAAAATTTTTATGTTTTTAGCCCATTTATGTATTATTTAATTTCGGTCTTACCGTTCTTAAGATATAAAGTAATCTATTTTGTGCCACGCCCAATTTACATATCCCGCCCACATTTGGTCAGATGTTGTGTATTGATAACCAAGATGCTCGTACCTTAGTTTTGGAACTTTTCCTCTTTCCGTTCTCCAAATATACAGAAAAACTGATCGAAATCGTTAAGTCAACTGTGCTGTACGTATATGTTGTTAGAAAAAAATAAAAAAAAAAACAAATTAAAGTCTTAACAAAATGTAAAAAAAAAAAAATTGTACAAAAAATGTTAAATAGACGGAGATCGATCGCGCGACTAAAAGAAAAAAACTATTTATGACAAAGCGCTTAGACCACTGAGCCATTGAAGCACATACATGCAATCATCTTTAATAGAAGTAAATAAACAGTTTTAAACTAATTTGTTTGGTTTTTAGGTAAATCTTTGTATGTGTTTGTTGTTTGTGTATAAAAGGTGAAGAGTTGAAAGAAAAGAATTTCAACAAATGGATGTGTTTGTTATGCGTAATATTCAACATATGTATAAAAACAAAGGGATTTTACGGAAAAAATTAGAGGTAGTCCTGGTTTTTGCTAATATCCCAGCCATTTATCAACCGATCAGGCTGATTTTCAATAGCAAACAGAAATGGATCACATGTAACAGAAATATATAACAATCAAGTCCTCATCTTGTCTTGGGTCTTGGGAAAACCCATTTCAACACACAGACGGACAGACGGACATCGTTAAATCAACTTCGCTCTTCAAAAGGAACCATAATATATATACTTTTTAGGGTCTAAGCTCACTATTGTAGAAATTACAAACGGGATGACAAACTTATATATACCCTTCCACCTGTGGTGAAGGGTATCTATTGATTTTTTATTGAAACAGACAGCAAATAAAATTTAAATTTGTAATAACTGTAATGGACACAAATAAACTTCAAATTTCCGTATTGTGGGTAATTTTTTATTAAATTTTAAACAAATGAAAAAAATAAATGAAACTGAAAAAAATCAGTAAATGATATTAAATCATTTCAAATAAATGTAATATAGATATTTCTTTGAAAATAAATGTATGTTACCTTATTTTTAAATGGAACGGAAAACTTTTTTATTAAACTACAAACAGTAAACTACATAATATTCTGAGTGTAGAAAAGTATTGCTTTTTCCAATATGCGTATGATGAATATAATTATTATTTTATTAATCATACGTCCTGGTGTTTCGTTTTCCTGTTAAGAATATGAGCTTCTAAAACAGTGATGTTCATTGCATGGGACAATTGTCCCCTGCTCAACTCACATGTATTCTTACGCTCTTGCCTTTAGTCGTCACTAAAACAGCGACGAATGAACACGTGTGGCGGATGTATGCTGATTTTACTTTAATGCACTGAAAAAAATTAATAGCAATGTACGAAAAATATTTTAATAATACAAGATCTATAAAAATCTTTAATAAACCTAATAAAACAACGCATTTTTTAATATAAAAGTTTAAATGTTCTTAAAAATTTGAGTCCGATCGTTCATTCATATATTCCGATCGAATGTATTGTATTTTTTTTTTCCTTACAAAAATAGCATTTTTTTAATAGAATATCATAATAGATCTATACATATTACAGATATTTTATTAATATGTAAATATAATGAAATCATTAATATTGATGGAAAAAATTTACAACTTTTTGTTTTTTATAAAATGAAAAAAGGCACCCCAATGTATATACATATGTATTTATTATTTTCCTTTCAAAAATTTACTTTTTGTTTAATTCATATTTCTTTAAAACTGTTTTATACAAAACATAACAGTCTCATATTTTATATAAAAAATAAATTCATACAGATGCTAACACTGCTATTAACCCATTGAACATTTCTTACAGTGCAATTCTCATTTTCTCACCAACACAACTACATTTTTATTTTTGAACAGCACTGTTCTAAAACTAAAAATAAAATACATATTAAGATTTATATGTGTTATATAGGGAGGGAGTCGGGAAATTTGGATGCTATATCTACTAGCACCCCGTTTCAATACAGTTTGATTTTCATGATGGCAAAGTTGAATTCCTTGCTAATGAAATTCCTTTTGAGATTTCAATTTTTACAAAAATATTTTTTAAAAAATTCTAAGTTGTAACAGAAGAGGCGCTACAGGAAAAAGTTACTGTCTAGTAGTACAATTTTTTTTTATAAAATTTATTGATTTAAAAAAACTTTCAGCTAGTAACTGAAGAGGTGTTTAAATTAAAAAAATATCCGAGTGGTTTAGAAGTGATTTTAGACCTTTAAAATATTGCATTTTATGTATGGGTTAATTTATTGAGAAGACCCTGTCTGAAATTTTCGCTAGGAACGTGTTAAAAAATGGGAAACATTAAACTGTTGTGCAGATTGAGTAGAATTAAAACACTAAAAGTGGGAGAAGAAATCGAATGGAACTGAACGTAGACCAGTGGAATAGAAACTGTAGATAAAGGGTCGAAATGGAACTGGAACTATGTAAGGGGAACAAAATAGAATGGAAGAGGAATGAGGAATCTCAAACATAAGAGAAGGGGAACGAAATTAAATAAACGAGTGGAATTGGTGATTTTTTTTTTGGAATTTTGGTGATATGTGCCGAACTTATTTTCCAATTGCAGCGATTTTTCTCCATTTTTAGATTTTTCAAAAACTTTCTGTCAACTTAAAATGATTAAAATGAAAATGCGCCTCTTTTGACCAAAAATTTTAAACATAAAACATGTGTTCCCTGGAGTATGAGCTAAGCCATTTAAGAGACACTTTTTTGAATCTAAATATCCCATCCCAAAATGTTGGAGCTATAATTTTGAAATTTGTCGCCTGCAATTCCTATGTGGACATCCACTAAGACGGGGGAAGTAGTAAATAGGGGAATAGTCTCTCCCGTCTTACCCAAACCCCTTCTGCTAGTAAACTGGAATATGAAATATATTTTCTCGGGGGTATGAGCCCAGATCGTGAATAACATGGAAAAAATAGGTAAAATCAAGTTCCTGTAGGAACTTGAAGTTTGGCATGCAGGTGCCTCCTCCAACGTTGTTATCTGCCTTGATGAGGATTTTTTAAATTTTTTCAGGTATCTGCAACAAGAGATAAAATAATCTACTTAGTATCCCGCCCAAATACCATCGGCTTGGAACCTAACATTTGAAATATTTTTTTCTGGGTTTTGGAGTATGGATATTTACTAAAGAAGTAATTTTTGTAATATTCAATCAAAGCGTGGTAAAAGGGGAGTTTCAAAAAGTCGGAAACTGCCTCTATAATAAAATTCGAAAATTCTTTAAATTAAAAAGGAAAAACATTAGAAAACATAATAATTTTTCTTCCTAATATATTTCGATATTTAAAACAACCAGTAACGAAGTATCGAAGGGGTCAGTAAAATTTCAATCACCTGTCCCGTGACAGGTGTAAAAAGTACCAAACCGAGAGGGTTTATCATGTGACTAATCTTGTTACCGATGAAAACAAGACCGGTCCAAAAGTACATATCACGTTACTGGTGAAATAAAACCCAACTGATAGTGCCTACTGTGTGACCTATCTCCTGATCGGTGAAAAGAAAGCGGTACAGATCCAGCAAATATCAGCGAAGTAGAACAACAATAATTATTTGTTGATTTTTAGAGCTGTATATTGAGTTTACTTAATTTTCAATAATAATAAAAAATAATTTTGAATAGTTAAAATTAATAAAAATTAGAATTACTTATTTTACGTTATGGAAAAGTTTTTTTTTGGAAAGTGTTTATCTAAACGCTGATTAGTGATACAGACTTAGACATTTTGGCAGTAATTTTAGTGCCAAAATTTAAAAATACTTTATTGAATTATTAATTTAAAACATTTAGGAGAAAACTTTGATAAAGACTTAAAAGAAAATAAGAATTTGAAATTTCAGCGAGGAAGCTTTTTAAATGTTTGCACTTTTCAGTTTTAATTTTTTTAATTTTTTAGCTTTATTTTTTTTGCATTTTTTTTATTGTTAAGGCGTATTTTGCCTTTGGGGAGTGATTCGTTAATTGACGCTAAATAGCCTATCCCGTGACTGGTCAAACAGTGATGTAGCGTTAGTCTTGTAAGCGAAGCGTTGTGTGATCGAGGCCTATTGATGCCAAGTCGATTCTTTTAAATTTTTACTTTTTTTGTTTACCCCCTTCATGTTAAAGTGAGTGATCCCTTTTATATAAATGAACAGGTCCCTGACCCAATGAACCAGGCAAGTAACGTGTCCTGAGACAGGTGTGTTTTCTACAGGGTTACTAAAGTAATTTTAAAAGTTATATAAATATATAATTAGGTTTTAAAAAATGTTTCCTTAATTGTTTAATCTCAATGTTTTCTCCCGATTTCTTTATAAATTTATACAAAATAGTATGAAAGCATGGATGTATTTGTATACGGTGAACACAAAGACAACGGGAATTTAAATAATTCGTTAGTTAATTTTTCTTTACTAAAATTTAGCTGCTGTTTCATTTTACTTTAAGCTGAAAAAATATGCTTAAATACACTTAAAGTAAAACTACACATATATTTTATCACATAAATAATAATGATTTCATTTGAAGAATGTTCAAATGACTGACAGTTAATGCTCCTGCCCCCATACCACTCCTTGTCATAAATATTGTACTGACAAATCACGTTTTTGTCAAATTGCTCAACGTTATGTCAAATAGGGGCACGTTTGTAACTGAATGTTGTTTTTTTTTCATTCATTTTATTTTAAATATTTAGCTAACAATTCAAACTGAAATATTTCATGGATTTTTTTTTTATACTTCTCCAGTACCCAACAAGAACAATAATCAAAATACATTCGTACAAACAAATGGTACAATAACAAGTAGAAGAAGAACAAGAAAAATGAAAAGAATATAAAATTAGTAATGCCAGTTAACATGTTACAAAAAAAATTAAATAAAAAAAACATTAAAAGAAGAAATAACATTAGAAAAACAAAAGGAATGCTTCAAACGTCAACACAAAAACGTCAACGCAGCCATTTTGTTTCATTCAGCTTTTTTTTTAACAACCATTCGTTGTTGTTGCCTTCCGCTCATCCTTCTGTACTAAACATTGGCATGTACGTACGTTTTTTCTTTAGTATGTTTTGTTATACTTTTCCTTCTTTTTTATTTATTTTTTTTTGTGTGTAAAAACGTACATTTTTCTTGATGTGTTCGGTGATAAATGTTAGTGTATGTGTGCGTATGTATATGTATATATTTTTTTTGCTTCTCTTTCTCTTTTAGTATTGTATTGTTACGCATTCCTTAGCAGTTAACCATTAATACTTGTCTACTTAACGGTAAATTACAAAACATTAAACACATCCATTCACACAAACACATACATAAACTCATACCAGTAATATTCATACTAAATACTGTTCAAGTATTTACTTGTCGACTACATTGTTAAAAAAATATATATATATATAAAAAAAAAGAATTGTTGATGTTGTTATTTTATTTTTTCACTAACATTTACAGCAATGAGTGAATAAATGACTTGACTTTGTTTGATGGAGTATTTGAAAGAAAAAACAGGAGTTGGGGTCAAATGGGGTTTTAAGCATTTGTAAAAACATTTATTTTTAAACACCAAAATTTTGGAATTTTTTTAGCTATATATTTTTCTTTATTTATTGTTAACATTATTAGAACATATTTAACAGAAATGTGTTAATATTTATAATAAAAATTAATTTCGGACATAAAGGCAATGAATTTGTACTGGAACTCTTATTACATTGAAAATTTTCATTAAGTTCACAAAAGTTTTAATAGAATTTTGTAAAAAATATAATTTCATTTTATTAGAAGTTTCATCAAAAATTTTGTTTCTTTAAAAATAAGGTTTTCATTAATATTAAGAAATTTAACTGAAATTTGTCATAATATTTTGTCTACTAAAATTCTCTCTGTGTGGTCTTAGCAAGTTATGATTTGTGCTAAAGGTATGAGGAATATATTACTCATACGTATACGTACTAAATACATAAAGTTGTCTACGTTGTTAGAAAAAATAATTTTTTTCCCCTACACCCGAAAAATTCCACCCTACATTTTTTTCACCACACCATAAATGTATTGAATTAAACAAAAAAACTACCATGCTGGAACATTTTTATTTGTTATTATAATTATTATTATTTTTTTTTTGTTGTAAAAAGTCAATTTCAAATCTAATTCATAATTAATATAAATCAGATTTGATTGAAACAGGAAATTAGAATTTGTTTCAAAACTTGTATTTAAAGAACTAATTTATAGGGCGCTTTCCATAAAAATTTTCTAATGAATATTTCTAAAAATTTCTTTTTTCCAAACTTGTCAGAAATTTGTAAGAAAACCGTTTAAAATGTGAATTTTTCGTACAAAATTTTAGACGAATTTGAATATTTCCTGCAAAAAATGTATACGATTTTCGAGGCACTGCAGAACTTGTAACGCAATTCAGCGCTACTTTTTCTTTTCCATTCAAAAATGCTTCTAAGTGGAAAACCGCTGACAAATATCACCATGTTTTATAACCCGCAATAAATGATGCTGCTTCCAAAATTGCTACAAAAAATAGCATTTCGCTTATTGCAATTTTGTTTGCGATGTCGCACTAATATGCAATAAATTGCAACAAAAAAAGTAAACAGATTAAAATTCTGCGTATATTCGGCATGCAGAAAATTAATCTACGCCAAGAATGATTTGGGTGAAATTTCGGGAGGCGGTTCAAGTTCCGCAAAGGATCCAAATCATTTTTTATGATATGATAGTGATAAATCTGAATGATATTGCCAAAAAACAAAGTACATTTAGGCATTTTACCGTCCTTCCCGGTAGGTATTTTTATATATATACCTTGTCCTAATATAAACGAAGGCCAATAAAAACTTTTGTACCAAATTTCATCCGAATTTCTTTATATTTGCATCCCGCGGAGTGATTAAAGTGCATTTTAGCAAATACTGGAAAGGTGCTCAGTCAGAAAAATATGATCGATACAGTGCTGGAAAATTGTCAAATTAAAAAACTTGACAGCCTTGGCATGTTACCCGAAGCGAAATATCCACCGTTGTCATAACGTCGGTAATTCAAAAAATTTTGTGAATTTCAAATAACATGAGTTCAATAAATGCTGCAAAATGTTTACAAAAACAACACATGCAAAGAGCAGAAAAAATATTCGGTTTCTGCAAACCAAACCATTTAGTTGGCAAGATATTTGGTAGTCACAATGAATCTGTTTTCTCTGTGTGCAGTTGGAAATTTCTGCTTGCGTGGGGAATAGGTCCAAATATGGTCCGATTTTCTTTAAATACGAAGGTGTAATTTGTGGTAACATATCTCGTTTAAAACCAAAATTCTAACCAGACATCTACTATTTTGTGTGCCTGAATACCATTTATGCCCAATTTAGAAAAGATCTTTTTAAGGAAGGTAGGTTTGCATATTTACCGATTATAACCAAATGTAATAGGGATCATTCTTGGACCAATAAAGCTCATGTGCAAAATTGATTTTGAGCCGATTGGTATATTATTGTTTTTAAAATTTTTTATTTTACGTTATATGTACACTCACAATATATTTTCGGTTACCGACTGTAGTTTATTTAAAAAGTAATACGTAGAGTTTGTTTTTAAATGAAGAATCAACTGAAATTCATAGAAATATATTTTTTAACTATGTTTTGGAATCAGTCATTCAAAGAACAAACTATAAAAATTTACAGAGTTAATATTTTCTGTTAATTGCAAAATCCAAAATCTTATGTTTCTAAAAACATAAAATCGTATAATTTTTTTTACCAAAATAGTTTGTTTTTATACAAAAATATTTCAATAAAAATTAAAAGAAATTATTCAAATATAGGTACACACAGAAAATAAACATATATACATATGTGTGTGTTTTCTAAAATTACATACAAATAAAAAAAAATTAAATTTGAAGAAAAACCAAAAAAATCATTTTGTCAGTAAAAAAATTGATGGTTATTTAAAACTACTTTCGATTGCTTTTACTAGTTTTGTCGATTATCAAACAATGATTGAAAAAAAAAAACAACAAAATTGGCTGAATATAATAAAAAATCAGTAGTCCTCTTTTTTATTGTATTTCCGAATAATTTAATATGTATTTATGTATTTTAGATTATTTTTGACAAAATTATATTGTGAGTGTATGACTAACACGACTGTGCCATTTTTCTTCGAAATTGAGCAAGGAGCCGCCGTTACCGTCAGCGGTGAGCTTTACCGTGCCATGCTCAACGAATTTTTGTTCCAAAAGTTCAAGAGAATGACATGGACGACATTTGGTTTCAATAAGACGAGGCCACATGTCACACAACCAAGGCAACCATCGATATTTTACGCACTGTTTTTTTAAAATCGAATAATCAGCCGAATTTGAACATGAAACCGAAATTGCCATTGAAGAGATTCGAACCGAAACAATAGAAAATGTACTGAAAAATTTGGTTGATCGGATAGGGTATTGTCGAGACTGTCGTGGTAGTTAAATTAATGATATTGTGTTCCATTCTTAAATGACACAGTTCAGCCTTTCCAATTAAATCAAAAATTTGAAAAAATAATCAGTACTTTTTTTATAGCCGATCCAAATTTAAAATTTTAAATGGCCCTGTACATCTGTGTGTGTTGTGTTTCGTGAAATTACATACAAAAAATTCAATTTGAAAAACAATCCACAAAAATCGTTTTTTTTTACATTTTGTCAGCTAAAAATTGATGGTTATTTTAAACGGCTTTCGATTGCTTTTACTACTTTTGTCGCTTATTAAATTATCATTTCTAAATGGGCTGAATGTAATGAAAAATCATTTTCGATCAATTTAATATGTATTTTAGATTGTTTTTAATGAAATAATATTGTGAGTGGATGAGAATGTTAGTAATGTAAAAATTCCTTACAAATGTTTGAAAATAAAAAAATCTGTCTTTATTCCCTTCACGCTTGAATTTTCCCAGCAAATAACATCACTGCTTTGAATGCACTGTTTTTTTATTAAAAAAAGTCAAAATTTTTGGGAAAAAATCCCTACTTGAATTTTTCCTTACTTATGGCATCACTGATTTGTTTGCACTTTTTTTTTAGAAAAAATGGCAATCATAAAATAAATCTATAAAACATGGAATTTTTTCAATGAATTGAAAGTTTAGATATAAAAGTTCTGATGATTGAAGTTATCCTTAACTCAAATTATCCCAATTACATGTATAAAATTTACACTATCAATCACATAAAGATAAATTGATTTAAAAAACAATATTGTTTTAAATTATTACATGTAATGACTTTAAAATCCCCCTGAACGAAAAAACACCCCATAATAAATAAAAATCTAAAATGTAACAAACAAGAAACAACCACCGATCCGATCTGTAAACATAAAAAGCATTAAATCGCCTCCTTTAATGATTAATTGAAATTGCCGCCAAGTGTGATGACAGTGTAAATGTACACTAAATATTTTAATGTTGTTGTAGTCGAGATGATAGTAGTTGTTTTTGTCATTTTTGTTGTTTCACTGTTATAATGTTAACGATGACACAATTACAATCTGTATGCGTGACTGATTGTTTGTACAATTTTATTCTGCAGTAAACTGCATCATAAAAAAGGACACATGCAAACAAAAGGCAGAGAGGAGTTCATGTTTGTATGACTGATATGGTAGTTTTAGTGGATATTTTTTCCATATAATTATCATCGTCATTGAAAGACCACAAGTGTAACATGTTGCAAGTGTTGCCAAAAAAAATATAAATCTTAAAATACGTGCATTGAATAGGCAGAATAGCACAGTGGTTAAGATAGTATTTGTATTTGCTTAAAAAAGCCTCAACAGTTTTCTATTTGTCTTCAGAGTTTGTACTGTTTTAATCGGAAAAATTGGAGATAATTTTTTTTTTTTTAAAGTGAATATTTTAAATTTCATTATGCCTGAAATGAACAATTTTTTCAGATTCTAGAAAGTTTCCCGTCCTAAAAATGTGTCCGTCGTTTAAATGTCAACTAGTTTTTATTGCGAATAATAAAATTATTTAATATTTCAAGAAATTTCAATAAACATTTATTTAAAACTCAGCATAAAAAAGTTTGATACTTTGAAGAAAATTCTAAAAATTTTATTTATTATTAAAAAAAAATGTAAATTAATCTCAAAATTTTGTGGTTAAACAAAAATCTGAAAATTTTAAAACTATCTCTGAAAAATACATAAATCTATATTAAGTAAAGCCCCCTTTACCCGGGTTTGATCGTAGATTAAAGGCTACGAAGCATCTATTAGAAAATATAACAAATATTTTTTCGCGGAAAAATCATTAATAAATAAACTTCAACAAAATCCTATAAAAAAATACACTAAATTTGTTTAATTAAATAAGCAATTTTTTGTACGATATTGTCTTCACATCTTTTAAAAAAAGTTTTGATAAATTTACAAAAAAAATTGCAAGAGTTAGTTACCAAAAAGACATCAATTATAATCTAACACGGACCACTGTACAATGCAGCTGTAGTATACAATAGGGTGGATCGAATTAAGATGGTTGTCAAACACTAACTCTTAAATACAGTTAACAATTCAAAACCCTTTTAAAAGAATATAAAATTATTCTTAAAATACCCGAAATAAATTACTTAATATATTGTTAACCTTACAAAATAACTTTATATATATCTTTACCACAAAATCCTTATACTTAAAAGTTTAAATTTTATCTTTTATTGGCCAGATAGACAGAGCAACCCATGAAGTTGTCAGAAATGTTAGTTGAAGTTACCTAAAATAACCTCACGAAATAACTTAAAAAAGCTTTGAAATACCGTTATTCATTATCACTTTCTGTATAAATTGGTGACCAACCCTGCTTACAATGAAATATTCCAAGTAGCAACTCCGATTGAGCTGAAATTTGTATATATTGCAGAGGTGATTAAAACTAACAGACCTGCATTTTTTTATGGAAGCATATCTGAAAGTCAATTTAAGTATGGTGATTCATGTCAACGAAATTACCGAAAATGGTTATTTAAGCAAATACCGGGGGGGTGTGTTCAAATGCGGACTGGGTTCAAATATGTTCCGATTATCTTTAAATTAGGGAGCGTGATTTATGGTTACCTATACCCCAGATATTTTTGATTTAAGCTAAATTCAGGAAGGTCTTTTCTTTGGGAGATAGGTCTGATTCAATCCAAAATTTTATTAAAATATCTTTATTTGTGAGATTTGTAGTTTCATTAAAGTTCGTTTAAGTATATATACAGTTAAGGCGGGGGGGATGGGGACTTTCAGATACAATTATGGTCCGATTTTCTTAAAATTTAAAGGCGTGCTTAATGGACTAATATAAAATTCACAATCCAAATTTCGCCGACGGTTTTGTCTGTCTAAATACTATTTAAGCTCATTGCAGAAAGGACCCTTCTATGGTAGGTAGACCGATAGAAACTAATGTAGCAAAATTCATCTCAATATCTTTACATTTGCGAGCCGTAGTTCGATTCCAAGTTTTATTGGACATATCAATGAATGGACAGATTTGGTTAAATCTATTTAGAAAATAATTCTGAATAAATTTGGTAGTTACACACATATATTAATTTGAAATCTGAACTCCTATATATACAACTCCATTTTCAATCCCCCATTTCACTTGGCACAGTGTCCTTAGTAGGAGAAATTTTACTTGCGGCTTGGATATTGTTTGTATTTTAAACCCAGATTTGTTTCACCAAAAATATTTCTTCTTTTTTCATTTACGAAGAAAAAATTTTGAGGGCTCTAAAACTAATAGAAAGCTCAAACATGCCTTAGCCATGTGTTTTAATATCACAGCCTTCTTGGAATTGTCTAATATTATACCCTTAGCGGTCTGTTTTAACATCACAGCCTTCACGGACTACTTTAATATCATAACCTTCACATTCAGTTCTTATATCACGGATCTTTTTAATATCACAGCCTTTTCGGTCTGTTCTTATATCACCGCCATCGTGATCTGTTTTAATAATACGACCTTCGCGGTATATACTATTATCACAGTTATTGCGGATTGTTATATGATCACCGCCGCCTTGGTGATGGCGTTATTTGTTACTCAAATGCCTAGGAGGTCACCAACCCGTAGATTTCCGAACTGAGGCGGTCGCCGAAAATCTTTCCTATACCAGGGTCGAACCTATCTACCGAACCTCAAGCCGACAAGTGTCTTATTTTGTGCCAATAATTATTTTGGACAAGCCGAGTAAAGAACAAGGGTGTTAAATTATGACTAAATAAAAGGTATTTGTTAGACTTCAATAAGGGAAAAATTATTGTATTTTTTTTTACTTCAGATATTTTTCTGCTAAAGTAGCCCCCCAACACGTATGAACTACCTTCGCCGATGGACGTCGAAATTCCTCCCAAGTCCTACAATCAGAAAAGTTCAGTTATTTGTGTAGTGACAGTTATTTGTGTAGTCAAGCAGTTGTAGTTATTTTAACTGCAATTGCAGTTGTTTTACTTAAAATAAAAATGTTCAATTATTTTAACAGTTTAGTTTTAAACAATCTATAAAAACTACAGCATTTGAAAATATTTCAAATATGAAGCTGTTTGAAGATTTTAAATTATTCTTTTTTTTCATTTTTATTGCTGCTCAATTCTCGTTAACTTTTTTGTAAAATATAGTAAATATAAAAATTTTATGTTGTCAAAGTGAAAAATGCTAAATTCAAAATTACAATTTAGAAATATTTAACTGCATTTATTTTTACTATAAGTGTAGTTTTTACTACATTCATAGTTGTTTTTAAATAAATTTGAAATTGTTTTTAAGTTCAATTTTAGTTATTAATAACAACATATGTAGTTTTAACTTAATTTGTAGTTGTTTTTAACTGTATTTATAATTGTTTTCAATTACATTTGTACCGCGTTTTCCTCCATAACTCAGAAACCAAATGAGTCTCCACCTTAAAATTTTGCCACAAATGTAGAGAGGCCTTAATTTTTAACATATATTTTTTCAGAATTTTAAAAAAATTTGATTTTCAGATATGGGTCTTTAAGGATTAAACTTAAAAAAATGACCTTTTAGCTTTTAAGCTTTTGGGACGCCATTTTGATGGTAATGTTTTCACCTTTAAAATGGAACCAACTGAAAAATTTTAGGTTGTATAGATTAAAAGCTATGGGCGACTTTGTATGGACACTTTTTTTGATATTTTGACGTTTTTGCCAATTTGCATGGCGTCATATTTCGAAAACCGAAAGGGTTTGGGATTGAAAGGTTAATAATTTGATAAACACTACCCATTTACAGTATTTGTAGCGAATTTCATTAAAATCGGAGATGACAAATCCGAAAATTACTGTTTTCTATGCGGTTTGACATGGAAAGGCCCCTTTACTACATATGTCGGTTGATTTTTGTTTGATTCAAATGCAATTCTAGTGTAAAACTTTTCAACTAGAAATGCAGTTATTTGAACTGTCATGTGCAGTTGATTCTATATACATAATTACCTATGTGGAATTCGATCCACCCTAATACACACACTAACAACTCTTCTTTTATATAATGATAAACACAAAAAAAGAATGGTTTTTCCGCATAACTTTATGGTAATAATTTTGATATAAAATTTCAAATTATATGATTGATCGGCAAGTAGCGCAACTAATTAATTTGTGTATATGACATATTACAAAAAAAAAAAAAAACACACACACACAAACAAGGAATACTTTTTGGTGTAGCTGAGGGGAGCAACAACCAAAAAAGATTTTGTGTTGGTTTTTGGAAAAACCAATATGATTTATAATGTTTTAGTTACACCTGTTTAGCGACTAGATTATTTTGATTGCAAATATTTGTATGGTTTAAAACATCCTTTGTGACATGACAATGATGTACTATGCATAAATATATTTTGTGGTTTTTAATGAAAATCTAGAAAATGTTGTCATCAAAACTAATGCATATTTTAAACGCATTATTTTTCTTTTTGGAGCTTGTTGAACGTTACAGCATGTTAAGTGAGTGTAAATGTGTGCTTTTTAAAAAATATGCGTTGCCAATGTATATTCAGTTTAAACCGCAACATAGTCGGTGACTAAAATGATGACTTAAATGCCACAAAGTGAGTTAAACTACAACAATAACTTACAGCGACAACAAACAATTTCATCCTCCCAAATTTGAACCACTGAAAAGTAAACTTTTTTTGTGGTTCACTTCATTTTTCTCATTAAAACCTTTAAAACCACAAAATACTGAAAAAGCCAAAAACAACAACAACAACAGACAGTAGCATAAATGTGTTGACTTTAATCCCGGGTATTTGACGGTGTGTGAAAAACCACCAGAAAAACAAGAAAAGTTTACGCCTACTATTTCGCCTGGCAAACACTTAAAAATAAATGGTTGATTCCTTTGGCTTTACTCGCGCGTCTGTATTCCGAAGGTGGCACGCAAAACTCATAAAACATTCAACATTAACATGAAACGACATTCTAGGCATACACCAACACACTCACACCAGTTTATAAACCTACACATAGACAGAATCCTTTTTACTAATTTATTCATGACATCATCATTAAAATTATTCACAAATCGTGTGACTCTGACTTTAGAATTGTTTAGAGTTGTTGTTTTATTCAGTGGCAACCTTTGTAATGCAAGTAAGCAACATTTTGTTGTTGTTGTTGTTGTTGTTGTCGTTGTTTACTATGCTTCATGTGGCTTTTATGTTGTTCATTTTTAAGTCTTTGCACCCTACACTCTATTCGGATATCATTAGTTTTTTTTTAACATTTTGCAACAAAAATTTAATTCCAAAACAAAACAACTTAAATCAACTCCAGAGTTTTGACATTTTTTTAGCTAAAATAAATATTTTTTTTCTTAAAACTTTACAGTTTTAGCATCTATGATCTCTTCAAGAATGCACACAAAAAATTTCATTTCCTTTAAAACGCACTCTTAAAAACAATATTTTTTGTTTTTTTTTTCTCAAATTCAACAGAATATTTTGATTTTTAATTCTTCTTAGTAAAATTTTTTCTATATGGTTGGAAGGACCATGATTTATTAAGGGAAAGCATTTTTTCAATTTCTAAAAATAACAACTTGTCGGTCCTATATAGAGTATCATATTTTCGATTATTATCAGCGTTGAAATATCTTACACGATTATTTTTGTTTTATTTTATTTATTGTTTACTTTTCTTAGCTTCACAACATTTTTAACTAACATTCATACCAGACCTTAAAAAAGATAAATCTTTATTGAATTTTTTTGCGAAACAAAATAATTCTTTTTGTAAATCACTTAATATTTTATAAATTAATTTATAAAATCAGATTTAAAATCATTATTGATTTATCAATTTCATTTTAACCTTTTTTATTTCAATTGAATCAAATTAATTTAAATATAATTCATGAATAAAAAAATATTGATTTGATTTGCGAATTAAAACAAAATAAAAAACATTAAAATTGACTTGCATACCTCGCTTAGTTTTCTAGATATTCGCCATTTTGTAAAATGGTAATTTTTTTAAAATGGCCTGTATCTCAAAGACAGCAAAACGGACAAAAATTTTGCTCTTCTTCGGAAGACATCTTAAAGTATTTTTATGAAACATCCACAGGGTTACCCATTTTTATATGAACGAAATGGAACGGAAAAATAAATCTGTATTATCGGAGTGTGTTATCACATAAATTGATAAAAAAATTATAGTCACCCTGTAGTTGTTTTATAAAAATTCCATGAAACCTTTCGGGGTTAAAATTAAATAATTCGTGATTTAAAAAAAAAATTATTTTAATTCGCGAATCAAATCATATTCGGGAATCAAAATAATTATTTTTTTGATTCGCGAATTAAAATTGAATATATTTTTGAATTAAATTATACAAATTAAATTAAATTCTTTGGATTTATAAAAAGAATTATTTAAATTAACTGGATTCCTCTAATTAGATAAAGATTGAATCATGGTAGTAAATAATTCAATGAGAAAAATTTATTCGCGAATTAAGTCGTCAAAATTTAAATCAGATTTTAAAGTTGATTTTAGGAATTATATTTTTAAAGTTCTGATTCATACATACAATACATCTTTCTTAAAAAGCATTTATACTCTTATGTAAGTCGTTCTTTGTTGTTTCATAGTAATCATCGCTATTTTACATTCTATGAAGATTACTAGGGATTAACTAAGAACGTTGTCGTCGGCATTATCAACAACATCGTCATAGTCAGTCGTCTGTATCATAAGGCGATGTTAGTAGACCGCCTCTTTTTTTGAAAAAAAAAAAACTTTTCATTTGATCCTTAGTATGTTTCTTTTTAAATGCTTTGCTATGAATTTTAATGAGCATCACAGTATGTGTGTAAAGTACACAGCTAGAATAATTTCATATTATAATAAAGCTTTAATCTGAATTTTCAACAAAAAAAATTTAATGGTGAAATAAATAATGTTATATAATAAAATTTATGTTTAGTGTGTTATAGAAATTTTTTTACCGAAGCTATGATGAAAAACTTGTTACATTAAGGAATTACATTTTTTTTCAGTGTGGCAGATATAAACAGAAAATGGAAATATTTTTTGTTTATGGGTTGTAGTATGTGGTATTTATTTCTTGATTCATCTACACGGATATTTACTAACACACATATAGAATTTGTAAATAAATATATTTTAAATATAATGTTAACATAATTTACATAGAAATGAAAACATTTCTTTTTAATTTCAGTTGAAAAATACACATTTATTTTTATTTCTTAAGCTCGTATTAAATATTGCTTAGAAGGAAATTTATTTATTTTTTTTTTTTTTTTGAAACCCAATAATAGTGTTAAGTTGCATTTGACACCATATTCAAAATTTTTATTAAATACCGCCAGTGAATAATAACACGAAAACAAAACAACTTACAGGGAGAATTTTCTTGGACATACTTTATGAAAATTTTTAGAAATCTAAAGACATTTTCATCGCAAAGTTATTAAAATAAATAGCTTAAATTTAATGTAAAAGCTTTATAATTTTTATAAACCTATTTTTTAAGGCCTTTCTTAATTAAAGTTGTGAAATTTTAAATAAATAAAAAGAATCATTTTATAAAATAGAGAATTTCTTTTTATATTTGTTGATCTTCATAATTTTGATATGAAAAGTATTTTAGTCTGGTTCGAGATTAATGAAAAATTATCAAATAATAATATTTTTCAAATAATTTTAATTTCTCATTTGAAAAATTTACAATGATCTCGAACCCAAATAAAATACAGTTCATATTAAATTTTATAAAAAATTGTATAAATGTAATATTAAGTTTTAATAGAAAAAATATCAGTATATATTACTACAAAGAAAGTTCTAATTAATTTCTAAGGACTTTCCTCTTTAAATAAATTTATTTAACTTGTGTGCAGTGGATGTTATTGGATATCACAAAAGTTATTAACCCACCCCTTTACTCTAAATTTAATATTTCCAGCAAAAAAGGTTTGGGCAGGACATTTAGATGGAGACTATTGCCTTATTTGCTTTTCCCCGTAAAAAATTTAAAAATCCCCATTTAAGTGGATTTCTACACCGGAATAGCAGCTCACTTTTTTACGTTTTTATTGGAGATTTAAAAATTATCTCTTTCATGGCTAAGCTCATACTTCAGGGAACACAAATTATAATTTTCAAATTTATTCCGCAAAAATATTTTAAAATCTCGTCTTGGTTGATTCCTACCCTAGGGTATGATCCTGAATGCCAAATATCAAAGTTTATAGCTCCAGCGATTAAGAAGGGTGCTTGTTCCCTTTTTAACCTGATTCTACCACGTAAATTAGTACATGCGCCAAGAAACACACATTTTAAATTTTATAGTTCTACAAAAATATGTTTAAACCGATAAATATTAAAAGGTTCGTCAAATTCCTTTTCATTATGTATGTTAAGTGTTTCAATTCCACTTATTCCACGTTCTAAAAATTAAATTAAATTTCTCTTACTTACTGTTCTATTCCACTTCGTTTGCCTTATTTAGTGTTTTAACCACGCATTCCCGTTTTATTTCGTTTCCCTTGTTTCAATTCTACTCATTCCCTGTTCCTTTCTATTTCGTTCTCGTTTCCCGTTACATTTCATTTCTTTTAACTTATCTAGTGTCTCAATTGCACTAGTTTCCCATTTCAATCCACTTCGTTATCCAATTTAAGTGCGTCAGTTTTACTCGTTCTTCAAATTTTAGGTTTTTAGCCATCGTGGTTAAATCAGGCCATTAATGTTGCACCTTTTCGCCTTTTGAAGCTTTATTTTACCACGCTTTTGACAAAAAATTTCATATCCCAGAAAAAGAATATTTCAAATACTATCAGCTCTATAGACAAAGCGGCTTAGACAGGCTGAAAATTTTTTCGATTTTCCAAAAAGTACCTTGTCATTGAATTGGACCTACTCCAGGGAATACATGTTATAAATATTGGGTTTCTATCCAAAGTTGTATGTGCTGGCCGAAAAAGGGAAAACTTGTCTTCTTTTAACCCCCTTTGTTCCAGAAATTACTTTCTAAGTAATTTAGTCCAAACAGGAGGAACACATACTTTTAATTTTAGGTTTCTAGCTAAAACGATATAAGAGCTCCGTAAAGGGCAAGACTTTTCTCCTTATCTACCACGTTTCTCATGAAAGTTCCAAAAAGGACTTTATCATTGAATTGGCCAAACGGTTTTGTGTGGGTCGTTAAGGGGGAATGTTTTGTCTATTTTTATCACGTTCCTAATTAATATTCAAAATATACCTTATCAATGAATAAGCGCATACTTCAAGGAACATGTATTTTAAATATATTATGTTTATAACCAAAGAGGTTTGGAAAAGCCGTTAAAGGGGAGAAATTTTCTGACGAAAATTCGAATAAGTGCCCTAACGATCAATTAGAGCAGCGGAAGTTACTTTCGAGGAATACGCATACTCTAAAGAACACAAATTTTAAATTTCAGGTTTCAAGTCAAAAAGATATGGGCGGGTCGTCAAGGAGGAGGGTTTGTATTTTGCTTGTTATAAAAAACTTATGAAACCAAGCATGTTGGAGAAACTTTAGTCCAACATGGGGTTTAAAGATGCAAATTTTAAACTTTTTTTTTGAAAATTGAATATTAAAAGTAGCGCGTGGACAAGCATATTAGATTTTTAGGATCTTCGAACTCTACTCCAAATTTTCCTTTTAGACTTTAAAAAGAAGGAACTTTAGAAAATTACGCCTTGCATGCATGATTTTATTATAAACAAAGAATTGGTGGACCGAAATTAATGAAACAGAAATTTAAAACATATTGTTTATTATGACCTCGTGATTATGCAAATTTTGATTATAATTTTGTGCAAAAATTTTTAACTTTTTTTTTACCAATATAAACGCTGCTATGAAACTAAAGATCCGCTCCAAAATATTTATTTTTAATTATTTTTCCATTATTCAGATCATTAATATCTATCATTTGAAAGATATACTTCAAAAAATTGTTTTAATAGGAATACTTTAGTACACATATAAATATTAATGTGATTTCGAGTTCAGTGGACCTTAAAACAAAATGCAAACATAGATTAGAATTTTTTTTATTATTTTGCGAACCACCGATGTGAAAATTGAAATATATATTTGATTATACATGAGTATATATCGTCATATACTTCCATACATATTTCAGTATATGGTCACACTTGATCTCATATATGACCATATATATTCGAATCCAAAATTTGAGAGTATATGACCGTACATATATGCTCATATATGAGTATATATATGGTGGGTCATTTAAATTTTTAAATTTGAATCGGCTGTAAAAAAAATTACTGCGATATCTTAAGCACTGTTTTTGAAAATCGAATAATCAGCCGAAATTGTGTTGTCAATTGGCAGCGTCGGAGCTGTGAATTGAGCCCTTAGGATTATTTTCTGTATGGTTGATCGGATAAGGTACTGCCGAGCCAGTCGTGGTAGTCATATAAATGATATTGTGTTTTATTCTTAAATGAGAAAGTCCAACCTTTCCAATAAGACCATACATTTGAAAAAAATAATCAGTACTATTTTTATAGCCGATTCAAATTTAAAATTTTAAATGGCCCACCCTGTATGGTTATACATGAAAATATATGAGCATTTATGATAATATATGAGTATATATGATAATATATGATCTTATACCCTCAAATTTCGGATCCGAATATATATGGTCATATAATAGATTATGTATGGTAGTATGTTGAACCACATATGGACGTATATCATCATGTATGCCCAAGTGTGATCAATATATAAAAAGGCTCGTACTCAATTTTTTGTTACTTGACAAGAGAAGGAAAAAACTTAATAAAATACATAAAATTTTAGATACAAAAAAAGTTTGAATGCAATTTTTAATAAACTTTTTTTTTATCTAAAATTTTACGGATTTTAATAAGTTTTTTTCTTCTCCTATCAAGTAACAAAAAATCGAGTTAGGGCCTTTTTATATTAAGCCATCGATATATATATATTTAGATTTTTACAATGGCAGTGAATTAAAGTTATTTTATAAACATTTTTATTAACCCTTTATTTTGTGTGCTAAGCATTTATCATTGTTCATTTTTATATTCCACTTATTTTTAAATGAAATTTTTATAAAAAGGTTAACAATTATAAATACCTTACAAATTAAGCCAATTAACACCTAAAGTACGACAGACTATTTTCTGCAAAAATCCCTCTAAAAAAGGGTAAAATGTTTACAATATTTGTATTTATTAAAAGAAGGATATTTATATATTTAACACAAAACAAATGTGTTAAATAAAAATAAATATTTTGACCAAAAAAAAAAACATAAATAAAATTACAAATGTAATGTTATTTGTGACCCTTTGAACATTCGGTATGTGTTGTTTTTTATTTACATTTTTGTATTTTAAATGAAAATGCGTTAAACCGCACTCAATTAAGCCATGTTTTGTTATGTATTCATATAGAGTAGAAATTTTGACAAAAAAAAGTGAACAAAAATATTTTTTGTTATAAAAATAACAAAGTAAATTTTGTATTATATAAAACATGCAATGAATTTAAACAATTTCTATTAACAAATAGTATTCAGAAAATTGCCTAATGGCGGTTTTTTGTTATTATATATTTAGCAGCCTTATACGATTAACATGAACATGGCAGCAACAAAAAAAAAAAAAAGGTTTTCAAATAAATTTCCTAACAATTTCATAAAATACGTAGAATTTATAAACGTTGTTGATATTACAGACCTTAATTACAAGATATTTTCATTGAAATAACTAATACAAACAAACATGTTACAAAACTTTACACACCTTAAGGCTTTATTGGCAACACTGTAAATAGGACTTATTTGTAATCAGTTTGTATTCTTTGCTTTTGCCCATTTTCTCCATTTGTTTTAACAAAATATTGTTACATTTGTCATGGTCACTTATTTTATTACATCCCTTCTCTTACAAATCTTTTAATGTTAAGACTTGTTTTTTTCTTCAGTATTTGTACTTTGTCATCATATTGTAACATATTGTTTCAACTATTGGCCTATTATTTTTGGCAATTGTAGCCTTTAGTTTTCTATTTGCATAGTAGCACACATAAAAGGGTGTCATTTTTTTTTAAATATACATTTTTTTTTTGTTAAATCTCAAAAATTTTTTTTAAATTTTCAAAATTTTGTTGTGGTACTTAGAATTTTAATTTTTCAATAGTTATTCCCCTGTGGTTTATAGGTTTTAAAACTAGTTTTGGATGCACAATATCTTATATTTCAAAATATTAATAGGTAATTTGTAGAGTATTCAAAAACCGAAACCGAAAACCGGTCAACCGGTTTTTTTTTTTTAAAAACCGATCGGTTTCGAATATTTTGTGAATTCGAAGAAGACCGAAAACCGGTCTTTTTTATTCGGTTAACCGGTTTTTTTAATACATCAGCAACTGGGTTACTTGGTCTCTTTTCATTTTTCCGAACACTCATAATAGTTTGTTTGGTTATGAAGATTTAGATCAGTGATGTTCATTGCATGGGACAATTGTCCCCTGCTCAACTCACATGTATTCTTACGCTCTTGCTTTTAGTCGTCACTGAAACAGCGACGAATGAACACGTGTGGCGGATGTATGCTGATTTTTCTTTAACGCACTGAAAAAATTAATAGCAATGTACGAAAAATATTTTAATAATATAAAAAAAATATTTTAATAATATAAAAATCTTTAATAAAAAAAGCATTTTGTTAATATAAAAGTTGAAAGGTTTTTAAAAATTTAAGTCCGATCGTTCATTCATTTATTCCGATTTATTTCCTTCCAAAAATAGCATTTTTTTAATAGAATATCATAATAAATCCATACATATTACAGATATTTTATTAATATATAAATATAATGAAATCATTAATATTCACGGAAAAAATTTACAACTTTTCGTTTTTTATAAAATGAAAAAAGGCACCCTAATGTATATATGTATTTATTATTTTCCTTTCAAAAATTTACTTTTTATTTAATTCATATTTCTTAAAAACTGTTTTACACAAAACATAACAGTTTCATATTTTCAATAAAAAATAAATTCATACAGATACTAACACTGCTATTAACCCATTGAACATTTCTTACAGTGCAATTCTCATTTTCTCACCAACACAACTACATTTTAATTTTTGAACAGTACTGATTTAGATTTAAGTCTGATAGATTCCGATGAAGACTTAACTTTAGATATTCCAAATTCAAATAGTTTTATTTTTGATCTAAATAACACAATAAACAGTATTCAAAATCCTAATAAAGACTGTACAAAATCATTCATTACTATATGATGATTTCATATATCTTGATAAATGCGACAAAAGAACTGAAAAGTTGGAAAATTTATATAATTGTCTTTTGACCATTTGTCCAACATCTACTATTAGTGAAAGAGTGGGTACGTTCGTAAATGCAGAAAATTTGTGCATCACTGCGGCAGTTATGCCAATTTTTGTTGCTGATGCGTGAACATCTGTTGCAGATGCTTTGCTACTGCTCAACAACTGCACAGTTTGCTTTTTAGAACGTTTCGCAAAAGATATAATTATGTTCACCGCAATAACATTGACAACTTTTTGTTAACTTATAATAAAAATAGAATTAATAGAAAGATGAAACGGCTTTTGATTATTAAAGACTAATTTTGCATTATTGCATCATACACTTTAATGATGCCATAGTTGCAAAAATTTGCGTCAGCACTGTCGTTTGCATAAAAAAACGTTTGACGTAAATCAGTGCTGCCAAGTGATGCTTTTTTGAACGTTTTACTTTTATTATTCTGCAGTGATGCGCAACTACTGCATTTACGAACGTACCCAGTATTTTCCACTTCTTGCTTTATCAAAAGCAAACAAAAAAATTGACTTAAAACGAAACATTTAAATTGCATATTATTTCTAAAATATTATTTTAGAAGTGAAAAATAGATTTTCTTTTTACATATTTAAAATGTAATATTAAAAAAACTTATTTAATGCCAAACGTTTTAAACGTTAAATTACTAACGTACTTATTTTACCCAATTTACAAACCTAATGATCTCTATTCATTTGCTATGAATATAGTTTTATAATATTAATTTTTAAGATGTTATATTAAAAAATATTAAAACCAATAAATAAAATGTTGAAATGAAATACAATAAAAAAATATTATAAAATATTTTTTTTTTAAAGAATGTATTTTTTTATTTTTATTACTTTATATATTAAATTTCTTTTTCTCTAATTGAATTTAAAACAATTAACAAATTATATAAGCTTTTTATTAAAATTTAAAAAAAACCCGGTTGACCGATTTTTTCTGCAAGAACCGAAACCGAAACCGGTTTTTTTAAAATTCGAATTTTCGAAGAAAACCGAAACCGGTTTTTCCACAAGGCCGGTTTTTTTAATACTCTAGTAATTTGTTTAAAAAATGCTTTTTATTTAAACGTATGAGTAATATTTAACTATTGAAAATATTCATCATACGCAACCGAGTACCATTATTGGGGATTATTTAAAATATTACAATGAATCGAAAAAAAAACATTAGGATAACAAGATCTTTGATTTGAATTGTTTCAATAAATTCCACCCAAATGTATAAAGTACACATGCCATGTCATGATCCTTGAAGTATAAACGTCAACTACAATTACAGCAACATACTATATGTAGTATAGCAATTTCTTTATGTCGTAGTATTTGCATAATTTATGCCATAGTTTATTTAGACTTTATCCAATATTTTCTTTTCTTAAATATTCATGTATGTTACACTGATAGAAAGTTATGGGGCAAAAAAAGAAATTACTTAAATTACAAAAAATTTATAATACAATTTGTGTTTACTACGACCTGATTTTATTCTTTCGAGATATACTTTTCTAAAGTATTCTGAAGGTTGGAAAAATATTTTAAAAAGTAAAACAAAAACCAAAAAATATGAGTCATCACAAAATTATATATCAGGAATAATAAACCTTAGAATGTATTAGTTTCTTTGTTTTCTGTAAGTGTATTATATAAAACCTCATTTTTTTTATTCCCATCTGCCAATTCCTTGTTCGTTTTCTCTTATTTCTAAAAACTACACAAGTTTTATGCTAATAATTTTCTAGCAAAAAGTGTCATTGTGGTTAATGGCTGTAAAAGGTGTCAGCATATGGTGAAATGAGATGATGTTTGAATGAACAACCAACCAAAGAACGAACGGGTCAAACTCATTGAGTGTTGTATGCGACATTGTTTGATATTGTTGTATAAAAATTAGTTTAGTTTGTAACACATGGTAGGAAGAAAGTTCCTGCATACATAATTATGTATGTATTACATGTTGTTTGAAAATAAACTTACAGATTCTCTGTGTTTTTGAAATAGAAATCTTAAAGATTTAATAAAAAAAAAGTCAAGCAAATCTTAGAAATTTCTCTGACACTATTTAACAAAAATCTACTTGTTTTTTACACAACCCTTTATTTAGACTTAAAAATATTTTGCTCTCGTAAATCCAAAATTTGTAGTAAAAAAAAGTTTATTTTTTACCCCTTATCAAAAAAAAAAGTACTTTGGGGGTAAATTTTGTGGAGAAGTACTTACTTCAAAATATTCTATACTTATTATGAATTTAAGTTTCACATAAAATTACCGTTCATTTGTGTGTTTAAAGAACCCCTTAGAGGTCTCGAAATTCCTTATATTGTAAGGGTCCTTATGCAGCAGAATTTTTAAAAAAAATAGAGGACACATTTAAACTATGTTAATTTAAGATACTTCAGTAAATAAATCGAGGAGTTCAATTTGCAAATCTATTTAGTAGATTCAGAATTATTAAAAAAACTTCCCAAAATTTTGAATCAAATGTCTTAAGATAAAAAAATCTCTATGGATCGGAATATTGATCGGATAGAGCACTTTTCATTTCATATTCGTATTAAGGAGGTCAAGGTATTTTTAAAAGATTGTATAAGGAGACTGTGTAAAATAAAAGATGCACAAATAATATGTCTTCACAGATCTATTCCTTATAATACTTTAGGTGCAAACTCATGACAATGTTCTCAGGTAACAAGTAACATAACTCACCATTAAAATTGGCTGATAAGCAAAAATATTTATATTTAGAACCCATATGCAAAGCGAATATTTTTAAGTAAGTCACGAGAATGATCGGGAGGTCAATTGGGTTATTTTCTAAAATGGGGAAAAAGTCTCTAAATATATTAAGGGTTCATACTACGATTAATAAATATTTTTAAAAGAAATAATAGAATAATATTTAATTAATTTAATTAATTTAACTACCTCAATTAATTTCTGTTGAAATTTACCCAACTAATAGTAGGAAACTGTAAATTTACTCTGTGTGCGTAAACGAAAAGAAGTATTCACATTATGCGTAAGTTGGTGCACACAAAGTGGGTAATTTTACATCGAAAGTGCGTAAAAATTAAATGAAATTATAAAAAAAATTCAGAAATTTACTAAAATTGTGCTTAAAAAATCTATTTGAAGTGTAAATATACGCATCAAATGCCTAAAAATCCCTTTATATATGCTTAAAAATACCAAAACAATGAAATTTATTTTTGTTGCATACATACATATATGATTTATTAATAATAAATTAATAATATAATACAGAATACATTTAGCAATATTTCATCTGCTTAAAAATTGCATTCCAGTTTTTTTTTTTTGTATGGACGTAGTATAAATAATTTTAATATATTATACACAGAAAAAAGTATCACAAAATTTAAAGTAATTAAAAATATTTGTTAAAATTTAAACTCGATTTCTAAAAATTTTTTGTTTGAAATATTTTAAATTGTCACTTTTCATATAAAAATTTTTGTATTTACAAATTCCATTGTTGGTGCCTTTTAAAAAAATATTTTTCTTGTATTTGGTGAATTCCACGTGTGACACGAGGCAAAACTTTTGTCATTTTCGATAAAATTTCTGGTACAATCATAATTTTTTTAATTTTTTCGTTTTAAGAAATAACATCTACACGAACATACGTATTAATTCTTGCACTTTGATTTTTGATTTGCAATTACATATTTTTAATTTTAATATAATTAATTAGTTGTGACTTACACGACATCAAATCCATTGATTTCAGGGTAATCAAAGATAGTTTAAAAATTCTGTTAATTGTGTAGTCCGATTCCTTTTAAACTGCACCAAAAATATTTCAGAAATACAAACAACGACAAAATGGCTTCAACTTAGTGAAATTTGTTTTATTTTTCACAAAAAATAGTTTTTTTCGCTTGATTTACACGACACTAAATAATATGAAGAGTTAAAGTTAAAGTTATGAAGTTAAGATTATACAGTTTTTGATTAATTTAATTTTTGGAATTACAAATAAATTTATTTTAGCGCTTCAACTCTGTTTTGAAGATGTGCAGTTACATTAAAATGAGTAATCCTCATCATCTTCAATATTCTTTCCAGTTATAAAAAAATAATAATATGAAAATTCACCATTTACAAAAATGTTCTATGGACGATGTTCAATATTACAAACAGAATTTTGTAATTTTATTTTGTGTACGTTTTTTGCTGTTTTTAATTTTTTAATAATTTCCAATTTGAAAATATCAAAATATTTATTACCATTCTAAATTAGTATATTTACAAAATTTGTGCGTTAAATTTTTATTTAACAAAATAATACAAATTTTAGGCACAAAGTGTTATGTCTAAAATACTTTTTGTGTGTATTATTCTATGTATATGAAAGTGTGCACAAAAGAGTTTTACGCATTTGGTGTTTGTATTTACTGTAGTTTTGTAAAATTACATAAAACTTTACCAATTTTATTGTAGTAAATTTACAAACAAAAAAATTTACTAATTTTAAAAAATTGGATATTGAAGGAAATTTTATTTCTAATTAAAACTTACACCTACAATTTTTAAATGCATTAAAATGTTACACAGATTTAAAAAAGGGATCGGAATGTGAAGATGCCAACTCATGTCTAAAAATGGGACATCCACTTAAAATAGTTTAAAAAAGTTTTTTTGATTTCTAAAATCAGCCCTCAAAACAATTAAAATTTGACCTTAAAACCAAAAAAAAAAAAAAATGACTAAAATATTTTTCAAAACAGAAATTACCAACTTAAAACAAAATCATAAATTCGTTTATGTTTTTACAATTTTTAAACCTCTTAATTTTTATACCCTTCACCATAGGTGGAAGGGTATATATAAGTTTGTCATTCCGTTTGTAATTTCTACAATATTGATCTTAGACCCTATAAAGTATATATATTCTGGGTCCTTATGAACAGCGAAGTTGATTTAACGATGTCCGTCTGTCCGTCTGTCCGTCTGTGTGTTGAAATGGGTTTTCCGAAGAACCCAGACATGATGAGGACTTGATTCTTTTTTATTTCTGTTACATGTGATCCATTTCTGTTTGCTATTAAAAATCAGACAGATCGGTTAATAAATGGCTGAGATATTAGCAAAAAACCAGGACTACCTCTAATTTTTCCAGTAAAATCCCTTTGTTTAATATGTATGTAGAATTTTGAGCATAACAACACATCCATGTGTTAAAATTCTTTTCTTTCATCTCCACCTTTTATACACAAACAACACACATACAAAGATTTGTCATTTAAATAAAAACCAAACAAATCTATAATTAACGAAGACTTTTATATATGTACCTCTATTGACGATGATTTTGTGTGAGCTTCAATAGCTCAGTTGTCTAGACGCTGTGTCACAAATACTTTTTTTTTCTCTAAGGCCGTGGTGTTGGAGGTTCAAATCTCGGTGAGGTCAATTCACTTTTTTTTTGTACATTTTTTTTTTATTATTTTCTTAAGACTTTTTTTTTGCTTATTTTTGTTTTTTTTTTAACATTTAATAATTAATTTATATAAAATTTTATATTAATAATTAAAATTCCTTTCTTTCATCTCCACCTTTTATACACAAACAACACACATATAAAGATTTGTCATTTAAATAAAAACTAAACAAAGCTCTAATGAACGAAGACTTTTATATATGTACCTCTATTGACGATGATTTTGTGTGAGCTTCAATAGCTCAGTTGTCTAGACGCTGTGTCACAAATACTTTTTTTTCTCTAAGGCCGTGGGGTTCGAGGTTCAAATCTCGGTGAGGTCAATTCACTTTTTTTTGTACATTTTTTTTTATTATTTTCTTAAGACTTTTTTTTTGCTTATTTTTGTTTTTTTTTTTTAACATTTAATAATTAATTTATATAAAATTTTATATTAATAATTAAAATTCTTTTCTTTCATCTCCACCTTTTATACACAAACAACACACATATAAAGATTTGTCATTTAAATAAAAACTAAACAAAGCTCTAATGAACGAAGACTTTTATATATGTACCTCTATTGACGATGATTTTGTGTGAGCTTCAATAGCTCAGTTGTCTAGACGCTGTGTCACAAATACTTTTTTTTTTCTCTAAGGCCGTGGGGTTCGAGGTTCAAATCTCGGTGAGGTCAATTCACTTTTTTTTTACATTTTTTTTTTATTATTTTCTTAAGACTTTTTTTTTTGCTTATTTTTGGTTTTTTTAACATTTAATAATTAATTTATATAAAATTTTATATTAATAATTAAATAATCCATAAATAGGCTAAAAACATCAACATTTTTATAAAAACCCTCTGATACAAACAAAATACAAACGTTTTTATACCTTTCACCACAGGTGGAAGGGTCGCAGGTTCGTTAAGATTTTTTTTTTGTTTATTTTTTGTTTTTTTTTACATTTAATAATTAATTTAAATAAAATTATATATTAATAATTAAATAATCCATAAATAGGCTAAAAACATCAAAATTTGTATAAAAACCCTCTGATACAAACAATATACAAACGGTTTTATTTCTATTTTTTGCTCCGATTTAAAAGAATTTATAAAAAGATTTTTAAACCATTTTATTTCTCACATATTAAGAAAATTTTATACATAATTTACCTTTGAGTGCAACTATTTTAGGTCATAACTTATAATAATTTATAAAAAAAATTATAAACTATTTTCCTTCAAATTTTTAAAATTAAGCTAAAGAAATTACAAATATTTCTAATAAAAAAGCGAAATAAAATCCTAAATGCAAATTTGCCAGCTAAATCAAACTATTTTGTAGAAATAAAACATATGCAGTTGTAGTGATTTCTTTTAACGATTTGTTGAAATTCTTTTCTTTCACCTCTTAACCTTTTATACACAAACAACAAACACTATTCTAGAGCTGTATTATGACCTATGGATACGTCTTATATAGCAAAAGATCGAAAATCTTTAGTATAACATATTTGCTGAAAAACTCGGAAATATCGGTTCAGATACAAAAAAGTTATGCCCAAAACATACATTTTTTTAAAATACATATTTTCTGGAACCATAAATCTTCCCGAGTCCAAGTTTTATCTCCAAACTAAATGGTTAATTTCCTCTTAAAGGCGTCCGTATATAAATCTGTCCATTTCATTTATGTCCATATATAAACTTCAGTTTTTTCCCAACCATGGTGAAGGGTATATAAGATTCGGCATAGCCGAATTTAGCCGCTCTTACTTGTTTTTTTTTAATTTTGTCTAAAATATTTTTGGAAAAAATAAATAAAAAAAAAAAATTTTGATCCTCGATAAAAAAAAATTTAAATTTTGTACTAATATTAATAATATTAAGTGAATTTTTTTTGCTGATTTTGGCTAACAGATTTTAAATTCCACTTTACAAAAATTTACTAAAATTTAGTAGCGGCAGCTAATTATTTCTTTTAATTTCATTGTACTACATGTCAGCAGACATGTGTTTCTAAGATTAGCAAAATTTTCCGTAATAACAGCAATATTTTCAGTTGCCATTACAGATTTTTTTTTGGTGAGTGTATATAATGATAAATATTCCAAATTTATTAAGAATTCTTTGACTGCTAGGTAGCAGCAGTACCAAAACTCAATATAGAATAATCTCTAAACATAAAGGAATGACGTTTCTGACTGATTGACTCACTCATTCTACATCGCCCAGTCCAAACCGCTGGAGCTAGCAAGCTGAAATTTGGTATGTAGGTTCCGTAGACGTCCACAAAGAGGGATTTTTGGAATTTTCTACGGAGAGGGCCAAAAACGGGGAAAACTGCCCTTTGACAGCTTGCCCAAAACGTTTAGCTTGAAGCTTGAAAATTAATATGCGTTCCATTAAGTATGGGCTAAATTACGGATAAGGTATGCTTTTGAATTTTTAACAGAGATGTGGGAAAATGGGCGTTCAAAGGGCTAAAAGTGAAAAGTCTTCCCTTGAGGGCTTGCCCTAACGCCATTGGCTAATAAGTTACATTTTGAAATTTTTTGTCAAGGACGTGGTAAAAATGGTGTTCAAAGGGTGAAAAGTCTCCCCTTAACTACCTGCTTAGACCGCTGGAGCTAGGAAGTTGAAATTTGGTCTAAAGTTTCCTCCTCATGTGAAGACATCAGCTGGAAAGGGGCAACTAATGGGAAAATTCTCTTTGGGTTTATACATAGTGCCCCTAGAAATATCTCAATGAAATGTAAAACAAAATTACTTAATTTCATGCCATATCAGGGCACTAAAATTTATTTTTCTAATAAACATCTGTTGCACTAAGTGAATTCCTATCATCACAAATTAATATATTAATGGTTGCATTTAAAAAAATTAGTTGTCATGAAATTAAAACTGATAGATATTTCAATTCAGATAAAATGAAAATCCAAGGTAATCTGGCAAAACATTTTAGGGGATCTGTTTTAGCAATAGTGCACCTTCATTTTGCATTGAAACCTTTGAGGCTTACAGCGCACAATAACATATACTTAGAGACCGGCCCTTCAAATGTTTTTTTTTTTTACTTTCTTTTAAATTACGCATTTTAATTTAATTCATTTATTCATAAGTACTTACATATATTGAATGATATTTCTCTCCTTTAAATGCATTTATGAATTTGTAATCTAATAACAATTCATACTTATCACTTATTTATTTGTATGCACATAAAAAGTGTTTTGTAATCTATACCACTACAATTTTTTATTTTTTTATGACACTTTGTTTTTTTCCCTATATATATATATGACCCCTTGAATTGATATTCATTTATGCACATTTTTTTATTATTAATTTCTAGTATGTTCAACAATATCTCGCACGTTTATGGTCAATAGAATTAGGGCATAAAAAATTAAATCCACAAAAATTCATATTCATTTGTTGTGCAAATTTTGTTGCCAATAATAAATAAAATATGGCACCATCAATATGGCAGCTATTCATTCGATACTTATGACAGAAAAAAAAGCTTAAGTGGGACTTACATATGAATATGAAATTTTGACAAGATGAAAATGAATATATGTTAAATAAAAGATTCTCACGCTTTACCAGGAGGGAAAACATCACATCTCTTTTGAAAATGTGTTTATATAGACTTTGCTGTGTTAAGCCCTTTAGGCCAAAAAATAAAAGACTCAACTAAATACAAATATATTTCAATATCATTTCTAAAGCTATTTTTAAAAAGAATCCATCCAGGCATTATCATTATTTAGTTGTTTGTGTGGGTTTGTGTTTATATTTGCGGACGCATGTCATTCAAGCTAATCCAGGGGCAAATACTAAATGATTTTTTTATTTTCTTCTACAATTTTGGTGGCTACAATAATATGTTCATACTATGGGTACAAGTAAAGTAACATTAATCCCTTAACGCATCCTCTAACCAATAAATAGATATAAAAATATACATATATATAATATGCTGGAGTAACAAATAAAAAAAAAAAAACATCCCTCGACCTTCTTGACATCACTACATATCGTAGTGTAGAATGAATGAAAGAATGTATGAGTTGGTTGCTTTACTGTTTGTACATTGCATGGAGTCTAAGGCTGTATTAAGATAGCACGTGCTTCTTTTGTTTACTTTAACCCAAACGACAAAATATGAATAGGAAGGAAATAACTGCGTGAAATCTGTTAAAAGGAAGCATCACTAACAGTGGCGGCAGCATTTTGTAAAGCAAGGTGTGTGCGAGTCTACGAGTGTAACTTTGACTTACTTGTTGAAATTGTTTGTGGTACACTTAAAAAAAATACAAATAATAAAAAATAGGAAAATATTGAAAAGATATTTTATTTTATTTATTTAGTTATTTATTTAGTCAACTTATCTGATCAAAACAGCACAACAAGAATTTGTTAGGCAGACTTATTTATAAGTTAAAATATTTAGCTCTAAACAAAACGCTTCAACTGGTAGTACGCGTAATCTGGACCGACTATAATGTTTATTCCCCACACTACATATGTAGTCAGAAATATATGATGGTTGTAGAAACCAAAAACTTTGGACTTAAAATCACTTTCACAGTCGATTTATCGATTTCCGTCCATATACTCTTATTCGAACTCCACAGGTCGCAGATTCAAAAATAACACTGGAAGTAACATTTCAACTTTTAAAAAGTCAGGTCATTTAAACAAGATATGTATTTAGATTTTAAGTTTGTATTGCCTCAAACAATGTTTTTATTAAATTTTACTGAAAAGGCATCGAAAACTCTCAAAACGCTAACAGGTCATAATCATATTTTCTATCATTGAATTAGTCTTTGAATAACTCAGCAGATGGTAGTTTACCATGCGCAGAGCATAGTGAATATTGGAAAAACAGCCGTAATATAGGACAAGCTAAAAAGGTTTGCTAGCGGAGGTGAGCAATGTTTTAGCACCAGCGCTGAAGTACCTTGAATTGAAATGTGGCATTGTTGGAAGGAGATTTTTAAAGGCTGTTTCTGGTACTTTTTTATGTGGTACTCAAAGACGATAGTACATTTCGAATCAAAGAGTACCACAACGATATTTTTGACCTAAAAATTTTTTCAACAGTTCGGTCCAGACATTTGGTAAGAAACATTTCTGGTACCTTTTTTAGTACTGAAAGAAAAATATTAAATTTCGTATCAAAGGGCGCCACAGCAATACGATATTATTGACCTAATAATTTTTTCAACAGTTGGTTCCTGATATTTTTGTTAAGAAACATTGAAAAATTAAGTTATATAAAATATTTAACACCTAACAACATAATAGGTGAATTCCATACAAAAGTACACAACAAAGTCAAATTTTCATATTATTATTTTTTTATAACTAGAAAGAATATTGAAGATGACGAGGATAACTCATTTGAATGTAACTGCACATCTTCAAAAAAGAGTTGAAGCGCTAAAATAAATTTATTTGTAATTCCAAAAATTAAATTAATCAAAAACTGTATAATCTTAACTTCATAACTTTAACTTTAACTCTTCATATTATTTAGTGTCGTGTAAGTCACAATTTGTATGTCGTGTAAGTCACGCGAAAAAAACTATTTTTTGTGAAATATAAAATAAGTTTCACTAAGTTGAAGCCATTTTGTCGTTGTTTGTATTTCTCAAATACTTTTGGTGCAGTTTAAAAGGAATCGGACTACACAATTAACAGAATTTTTAAACTATCTTTGATTACCCTGAAATCAATGGATTTGATGTCGTGTAAGTCACAACTAATTAATTATATTAAAATTAAAAATATGTAATTGCAAATCAAAAATCAAAGTGCATGAATTAATACGTATGTTCGTGTAGATGTTATTTCTTAAAACGAAAAAATTAAAAAAATATGATTGTACCAGAAATTTTATCAAAAATGACAAAAGTTTTGCCTCGTGTCGTGTAAGTCACACGTGGAATTCACCAATATAGAAATGCGGTATGACTTTGTAACTAAATTTCTTTAAGTGTATAATTAAGCATTTGTCTTGATATTTGTATCCCTTAGTAAGGGGTTGATTTAATATTTTTTTCATTCGATGTTTCATTCATTAATATGTTCTGCCACATCATGAATATTTTTAAACAACAAGGAAACCACCCACCCGTATTTTGTTGTACCATTTATATCCTTCCTTAATTTCCCTACAGCATCATCACCTTATTTTACTTTATTCATACTTAAATCGTTAGAAGCCTGACTGTTTTATAACGTATGTATGTATGTATGCTATTTTTATGCTCCTGTTTATTCTATCTTGTACTCTTTCGTCCTGCATAAAAGCTGTTTTACAGTAATATTCGGTGTGTGTTGGCATACTTTATAGTTTCAATAAATAACTCAATTGTTTTGTTGACATTTTATTTGACACGTGACTCCTTTCTATAAGCAACCAACTCTTGTTTGTTAATAGTTTCTCAGTGTTGTTGTTGTTGTTTTTTGTTGCTATTACGCTCAGGTTGTTTTGACGTTGGTCGGTATTTAAATACAACGTCGTCCAAACGTCCATTAGTTGATCCTCTATGTGTGTGTGTGTGTGTGTGTGCTCTATAGCTGTTGCTATTGTTAGTTTATGTGCTTTTTTGCGGTTCATTGCTGGTAATTAATTTCTAAGGTGTCTATTAGTGTCAACACTTTTTCTTTTTTTCTTTTTGGTATCAAGGCGGGTGGGTGGAATTGCAAAATTAATTTTGTTTAAATTTAAAGTTATTTAAGTTGCTATTGTATTTAAAAAAAAAATGGAAATTCTAGGTAATTTCACTGGGAATAATATACAAACCCTACAGATTCTATGTGTCTATCAATTTTCTTGTCAATTGAATAGTTTTGTCACCACATCAGAAATGTTTAGTTCAGGCAAACGTAATGCTCTGACATTTATTCTCCCACTTTTTTTTTTTTTTAAATTTTAACACATTTTCATTCGGTTAAAAATGAACAAACCAGGTCCTTCAAAAATAAGATTTCAGAATTTGACAAAGAATATGAGAGTCATCTTGAAAAAATCATCTAAAAGGTAAGAAAATTTTAAGAATTTAGAAAATAATGCAGAATTCTTTTGTTTACAAAAATTATGGTACATTTTATATGCCACTTTACAGGTTTTCTAATAATTATTCGAACAAAATTATTTTTAATTAAAATTCGTGCTATTCTCCATTAACAAATTACTAAATTATTTACTAATTTTCTTTGGTTAGTTTAGCAAAACTTTTTACTAATTTTTTTTAATATCGCAATAGAATAGATTGCTTTAGAACCTGTTATAGATGCAGTTATAGATCCGATTCTGAGATAGTTAAGCCTAGGGACTAGTTCTAGAACCTGTTACATATAATAGTGGTTAAATAACATATTACTTCTTTGCTACGCAATCCAGGGTACTTTGCCGCGAGAAACTCCTTTACGCGTCTTCATGCTAAAGTTATTTCTACTCAAGGGGGCAATAGGACCTTCTTTTTGAAAAGAGTAAGATATAATGTTACTTTCTCTATGTCAGCTCTTATAAGGTTTTACTAAATACCCGATTGATAAATTCAACTTTCTGGCTGAATTATTCGCAAGAAATTCGTTCTTTCGGGAAAGCAACCAACAACTGTCCAAACTTGAGAGAGTATTTCATACATTGCCCAAGTTATTCTTTCGAACTCGTGCCGTTAAAAGGGATCTTGCGAATCTTAACGTAAATGGTTCGGAGGCCCTGGATGGCACAGTTGCTGAAATAGTACTCTTTGGAGCTATCGTGTCCATTAACAACCCTATTTCGTATATTGTACCGTATGTGTACATTTTCATTATGTTGGAAGGTTGCCGATGTAAAACTAATACCGAAAAAGTGTACGGACGGTAGTCCGGTTAATTGCTGTCCAATTGCAATATGATCTGAGTTCTCGAAGGTGATGGTGAGGTTAGGTTATTACTATCTTGTTAATTATCAAGAATCCAATGGCTTTCGTAGAAATCGTTCTACAAGACACCTGATAAAGTTCATTTCAAAGCGTTGCATTTCGTCCATTCAACGATTTGGCGAAAACAAAGTGGTTGCTCTAGGCGTTCGATCGTATGTGGCATAAAGGGCTCTTGTCGAAGTTTATTGCTTTGGGTATCGATATATTTATATTGATCTTTCTCGCACTATAAGAGTTGTTATCGATGAGGGTTTTTCTTTCACACATTTTCTTATCTTTATAAATGATCTTATTTATCAAACTTCAAATTCTTTCTATTATTTTGCCATTCATATTATTTCGATCATATTCCAAGAAAACTTTGGTAATGGGTGCGATATTCTCATGCGTTACCTTGTAATGATAGCTCGTTACCTTCATTACTTGCAAGCATAAAGTAATAAGTTACTCATTATTCATTACGTAATATATGATTTATAAATGTAAAGTAATAATTGAAATATTTTTGAAAATCTATTTTTAGATTATATATATTTTTAACTATTTTTAGACACATTATTTTTTCCATTCTCGTAACCATATAAGTAACCCCTTACATTATCACCTCTCATCGTGTATAAAATTCATCAATGAAGTAAGGTGTAAAGTAATCCATCGGCCCCTATGGCTATACATTACTTTACCCATTATTTGGTAATGTGTGGTTTTGCTGGGACACTTAATGAAGCTAATGATTTGACCGAGTTTTTAGACACATTATTTTTTCCATTCTCGTAACCATATAAGTAACCCCTTACATTATCACCTCTCATCGTGTATAAAATTCATCAATGAAGTAAGGTGTAAAGTAATCCATCGGCCCCTATGGCTATACATTACTTTACCCATTATTTGGTAATGTGTGGTTTTGCTGGGACACTTAATGAAGCTAATGATTTGACCGAGTTGCACATGGTGGCGTCGATTATAAGGATTCGGATGCTCTTGATGTTTTGGACATGGGAATTTAATGTGATGTTCGGTGAAGAAAAAAATGTCCAGGTGACAAAAGAAGCAGTCAAGTGTTATGTTCACATTAAACGTTGCAAAAGCTGTTTCACTTGCTCTGATTTTCACTTTATCGAAGTTCAAGTCACATATGTTGTGGCTTGTAAACCATTTTCAAACGAGGGCGTCGTAATTGACATTGTCATGGGAGGGTCTCTGCCGAAATAAATGAATTCGTCACTTATTTAGTAGATTACAACCGTGTGCTCTTGATTTTCCAGTGGATCGCACAATGCATTAAAGGAAAATGTCAGCTCTCTATACCTTTTAACCTAACTATCTCTCGCCATCTCAATACAATGCATTAATAGGGTATCCTTAAAGTGTAGGTTAACAGTAACAACAAAAATTGCTGATTTTAGCAAATCGATTTTCAAGCGTAGTTTACAAAAATTTCACTAAACTTCAGCTAGGATTACTAAATTGTTGGACTCAAATTTTTCCAACTTTACTGTAACATATTGATTTAATGTAGTTATTGCTATAATAGGTATAACTAAAATGTGAGTGTTAACCCAGAAAAACTTGGGTGCGATATTCTAATGCGTTACCTTGTAATGATTGCTCGTTACCTTTTTCATTATTTGCAAGCATAAAGTAATAACTTACTGATTATTGATTACGTAATATATGATTTATAAATGTAAAGTAATAATTGAAATATTTTTGAAAATCTATTTTTACATACATTACTTTGTGTTTTTTTTTTTTTTTGTAATCAAAAGGGTAATGTATGTTTGTTTTCACAACACTAGCGAAAAAACGAAGCGCAACAATTAATTTTAGTTTAAAGCAATCAAATACTATATGCGTCGATAGCTCAGTGGGTAGAGTCCTGGTTCGATTCCCATTATGACCACATTATTTTTTATAAACGCTTAAAATACTTGTAATATTTTTTTTTAATAAAAATTCCTCTTTTTTAAAAATCTATTTTAGACACATTACTTTTTCAATTCCCGTAACCATCTAAGTAACCCCTTACATTATCGCCTCTAAAGTAATGGGTATATACATTACTTTGAGGCTCATCGCCTGTAAAATTCATCAGTGAAGTAAGGTGTAAAGTAATCCATGAGCCCCTATGGCTACACATTACTTTACACATTATTTGGTAATGTGTGGTTTTGCTGGGAATGTAAGGATCAATCGAAACGTATTAAAATTTTCTTAAAGTTTGTAACATGTTTTTTATGAGCACACTTCAAAACGAGCACTTCAATCAATTGACCCACTCAAATCATTATATTTCATAAATAATACATGACAGTGATTTTATTAAAGTGATGAACAGTGATATCATCATCACAATGATACATTCTATGAATATGTCTAATAACAACATTATACTCGTTCTCATATCTATAAATATATACAGGACATATGCGAATGTTGTTGCCTAACGCGGAGTGTGTCTCAACTTAATTGTTAAATACTTTTGTAACATTTTGTTGTAGATTAGCATCGCAAAAAAAAAAAAACAAAAAAGGCTGGCTCGTTGAAGACACACGGGGTCACAGAGATATACATAAACTTACATGCTTAATACCACCCTAAGGATAACTACTGCTAATACAACTGCTGCTGCCAGTGCCGACTATAACTTTGTATAAATGTTAAGTGGCTGGTCGTGTGTATATTGTTTGTATATAAACAAATACGAGATTTTTGCTAAAAAAAAAAATTCAGGAATAATAAAAAAGTTAAACAGGTCTCTTTGATTTTCTAAATGATTAAATCAGTCCTGCCCATTATAGTTTTCTTCTCTATTGCGTCAAACACTCGTGCATTTTCTGTATCACATTCGATTGTTTTGATTGTATTCCACACACAGGATTATCATCAACATCGTCGACACGTGAACAACAACAGTTCATTGTTGTTTGTTATTCGAATGACTGATACATCTAAGATTGAATCAAAATAATTTGTTGTTTGATCAAAGGTGTAATACCTTAAAAATGGTCACATGGAGATTTTAAAAATTTGTTAAAAGTGGTAAAACTTTGCAGGCAGTGGGGTATTATTTCTTTTAAGCAGAAGAAATAGATTTTCACATGGATAAACTTTGTTGTGTTTGACTTGTTTATTTGTTTATTGACATGATATATTACATTAATGGGTATCAATTTAAAGTAATAATCATTTGAGAAAAATGTAACTTGAAAACGTTACATAACTATATTACTAAACACACAGGGAAAATTGTTGTCAGTTTACAACTAAAATTGGGTTACTCACTTGTATATTTCAGTTAAAACGAGAGCAAAATGCAAAATATTCATAAGTTATCTTTGATTTTTGTTATACTAACTATATTTTTAAGATGTATGAAAAATTAGTGTCAATATCTCTAAGACTGAGCTAGTTGGAACAAATCTTTGAATGCAGAAAGATTAGTAAAATTATTACTAATTAAGCGTTAATAGCTTTATTTACAACATTGGTGTCTTTGGTGACCCCCAATGAAATTTTTCGGCAAACATTTTCGTAGAATATTTTAATCCTTAAATATCCTTTTTTAAAGGATATTTTTTGATTTTCTCGAAAAAAGGGTCAAGGGACCCATAAAGAGACCAGTTAGAGGGTTAAGATCTTCCATAAAAATAATCCTCATACAATTCCACAATACAACTCTGACCATAAGAATTCTCTCAGACATTAACTTACAGCATTTTTTTCAAATAGTATAATGCTCCCTTCGACCAAAAAATGAAAACTTTGACCCACTGTAAAAAAAAACTCAGACGTGCTGGACCATAAGTTTGTTCTACAAAAATGATCTACTCAACATACCCTTTCAGAATTATGGGGTCGCTATTCTGTTTCATTCAAAAAGTCTTAATTTGTTGGACAGTGTTATTAAACAATGATTGAAAATAAACAAGAAAATGGGCTGAATATAATGAAAAATCAGTAGTCCTCTTTTTGATTGTATTTTCGTTTAATTTAAAATGCATTTGAGATTATTTTGAACAAAATAATATTGTGAGTGCACTTAAAATAGCACTAAAAATTTTTTTAGTTCTCAAAATCAGCTCTTAAAACAATTAAAATTTGACAAAAATTATTGTACCTCTGACGATAATACACTCAAAATATATTGTAAATTACTGTTTGTAGTTTAATAAAAACAAAGGAACATTCATTTATTTAAAAAAAAAAATAGTAATTTCAACCAATTTAACGATTTTTCGGTTTCAGTAATTTTTCTTTATTTATTTGATATTTAATAAAAATTTATTCACAATAATTCTATTTTTCCAATTTACCTTTTTATTGCTTTTATTGATTTTTTTTCATTAGTTTAAAATTTAATAAAAAAAAACTTAGTCAAAAAGCAGAAATTTGTAGTTTATTTGTTTGCATTACTATTATTATAAATTTATATTTATTTATTTATTTATTTATTTATTTATTTATTTATTTATTTATATTTATTTATTTATGAATAATATATCATATAATTACAAATTATATATTAATACCCTAACCGAGCACTAGCAACAATGGCCATCGGCCTTTGGTAATCAAACCCCCGACCTCCACACTGATAAGCTAGCACGCTACCAACAAGCCTACCCTTATAAATTTATATGTCTGTTCCAAAAAAAAAATTTTTCAAAAAAATGTTCTATTTCTTTTTATTTAAATTGTTTTTTTTCAAAATTATTTTAATTTAAATTACAAAAAATTAATGGACTTGCTACACAACACACATTTATAAAAGATGTGCTTTTAGTTTGTGTGCCTACATTTTTGCAGATTACAAAACAAAAAAATACAAAACCCAAATCAATTTCAAATAAATTAATAATCTTTAGTTTTAACCTATCAAGGTAAAGTTCTAGCATTTATTTTGTAACTAAATAAACATTTGTTTTACTGATTTATAACTTGTTTACATAACATTTAAAAACATAACAAAAACCATTGCAATTAAAAATAAGTAGAACGAGTTTTAAATAAAATTTAATTTATGTTAACCCATTTTACACCACTTATAGATAAGATGCCAACAAAACCACACATTACAAATTAATGGGTAAAGTAGTGTATAGTCATAGGAGCCGATGGATTATTTTACACCTTACTTCATTGATGAATTATACAGGCGATGAGCCTCAAAGTAATGTATATACTTTAGAGGTGATAATGTAAGGGGTTACTTATATGGTTACGACAATGGGAAAAGTAATGTGTCTAAAAATAGATTTTTAAAAAAGAGGAATTTTTATTAAAAAAAATGATTACAAATATTTTATTTAAAATAAATAAAAATAATGCGGTCAAGGTGGGAATCGAACCAGGGAAATCTGATTGCCAGCCAAGAACTCTACCCACTGAGCTATCGACGCATATAATATTTTATTGCTTTAAACTTAAATGAATTGTTGCGCTTCGTTTTTGCGCTAGTGTTATCAAAACAAACATACATTACCCTTTTGCTTACAAAAAAACACAAAGTAATGTATCTAAAAATAGATATTTCAATTATTACTTTACATTTATAAATCATATATTACGTAATCAATAATGAGTAACTTATTACTTTATGCTTGCAAATAATGAAAAAGGTAATGAGCTATCATTACAAGGTAACGCATGAGAATATCGCAAACATTACCTAAGTTTTGCTGGGATAGAAATCATTTGACAAAACTTGTAAGATACTCAATAAGCTTTAACCAATTTTACGCTGTTATTTCTTTAATGCAGCACCTACTTTTAAGGCCGGATTTTTTTATATACAAGAACTATAATACGTCGCATTAAAAAACTTGTGAAAACTTAAAGTCTTGGCTAGACAAATAATTTTAAATATTATTAATATTATTGGTGCAGCATTGCCAATTAATGTTTTGAAAAAATCCTTTTTGACATTTTTTATAACACGTTTTTAAAAAATTACGAATATATGCAAAAAAAATTTAAAAATTGTCTTGAAATAACAAAATTTTAAAAAATCGTGAAAATCCGTTGGATCAAATTTTGTTCAACCGTTTGCGTTGCCAATAAACAGAAATTTAAATTTTGAAAATAAAAAAAAATTTTAGTTTTCATTAGGCGCAATTAAAGTACAAAAATTTAAAAAAACGCTTATTAACCCTGATAGCGCTTAATTTTTTTTTTTTTTTAACTTCAATTTTTATTCCGAAACTTAAATTTTTATGTGTTTCTAAACATTTTTTAATACATAACTTTTTTTCTTAAAATCTATAGTTTTCAGGTGTACTTTTGAAGGACTTTGCGCTGCAATATAGGATTACAAACATTTTCCATTTATTTGATGTGGAACTAAGATGTTACTCCTATTTAATATTTAAACAAAAAACTACAATTAACTGGATGTTAATGGTTTTCTAACATTTTTTTTCCATTGCGCACTATTAAAAAAAAAAAACACTTTTTGCAAAGCACTCTATAATCAATTAAAACAAACGAATCTGCTTTCATCAACTGACGATTTCAAGATGCGAAGCTACTTAACAAAGCATAATTAATAATAATTAAAAAAAATGCACAGAAATGCACGTGCATAACTGCGTTTTGTGATGTCCTTTTAAAAGGACGGTTGCGCTAAATGGGCTAAGGAACCAGTTAATATTTTTAGCAAATTTCGTCATAAAAAATCTCATACTATTGATGATTGTTGTAAATGCGTTAAATTGTACTTCTGTTGTTTTAACTTAAAAATCATTTTAAATGTGATTAAATGCAATTCTGGGGACATTTCTTCTCCAATTAACATAGACTGTCCCATATTTATCCGCTAGAGGGCGCCCAGTAAAGGGATAAAAATTGCAATAAATCCTTAACGAGCAATTTTTTATCTGATTGGAATGAAATCAAGCACACATTTCATACATTTTAACACTTCTTTTCAAATTGAAACCACCCCTTAGTTTTATTCCGACTTAGATTTGTATTTATGTTCATCATTTCACACAATCATCTATTCATTTCGAAATACACAATACAATTTTTCTTCCTTTCATATCACAATTACAATAAAATATTTACCCAAATTGTTTTTAAAGTACTACTTATTGATCTGATCAGATAATTTCATTCATATTGTTTGTTCATAATCTTATGGGAATAATCTGTGATGAAAACATTTTAGACAAATTCATATTGTTTATTAATTTTAGGGTGAATTTTCTTTGAAAGAATGTTTTGCGGGTTGTGTGAAAAATTTAAAGACAACAGATAGATGGCGTTGATAACAACTGACAAATATTACTTATTAGAATTTTATACAATATATTGTTGTTTAAAATCTGTTAGCAGGGGAAAATTTTTTTTATAAATAAAAATTTATGTAAAATAGAAAGGGAAATTTTAATCGAACCTGAATGACTAGAAAATCTTTATATAATAAAAATTTTATAAAAAGTCTGATTTTATATTAGAACTAAAAATTGATTATTTTTCATATGAAAAACTACATAAAGGAACATTGTTATGAACATTAACTAAATTAATCTTTTGAGTGTTTTGTAGTAGTTTGTTTAGGATTTAAACCTTTGTATGTTCTCTTCTTCATTTGAATTAAATTGATAAACTTTTTTGCTTTGATGTTTCCATTAATTTCCCATACTTTAAAACAAAATGATTGTAACAGGACTTGCTGATCAACATTTTAAACATTTTATTATTGTCTTAAATTGTGGTATCCGTTTTCAAATGATTTCTTTTTTGTTACAACTTTTTATCTTTTTCATCAAACTTGAAGAAAAATAAAAACGACCACAAAAAGTACATAGTGAGAAGAAGTGAACCTCAGATTTTACGTAACTTAAACCCCTTAAATATATGAACAAACAAAGAAATGAATGTTGGAACAACTAAAAAGTTTAACTAAAAGTCAAGTTTTGTAAGAAAGTCTTTATTTAACTTTTCAACCCACTTGAAAAGTTGTTTCTTTCCCAGTTGTTAGTGTTGTTGTTTGTACTTGTTTAACTACGTAAGTATGTATATATTTCTTAAATGTTATGTATGATAATGTACAGCAAGTTATGTATGTATGAGTTTGTGTTAGCTTGTAAAGCTAAGGGTTATGTAAAGTCAAGACTGTATAGGTGTATGTGAGTGTTTATGCTAGCATATGTGTGGGTTTAAGATGAACATGCTGATGATTGGTAGAGTCCTTAACAAAGTTCATGTGTGTGGTTTGGTTTAAAAGAGTTTTGTTTCACACTTCCGTTTCCGTTTTACAAGAAACTAAACACACAAAAAAACAAAGTTTTTTAAAAGTTCCAAATATGTTTTGTACTTTGTATTTTGTATTTGCACTTTTCATCTTTTTTTTCCTGTATCTTTTTATTGTTGGGGTAAAGAAAAATTTGCATGTGGTTGCTTTAAATATGTTAGGGGCTTATTGACATTTTTTTCTTTTTTTTGAAAACGGAAATTCTAAACAAATTTTACAAATTTATAATAAAAGTTTTTATAAAAATCAAATAAATATTTTTACCTTTAAACTTATTGTTGTATCGAATGTACACTTCAAATACTGCGCCAGTAAAAAATCTAACAAACGCGTTTTAAATTGCTTCTACTAATTTTTTAACAAATTTTTAGATTTTAGTTATTTTTATTTAACACATACTATTTGTATTATTCATTCAACACATTAACACATATTATTTTTATTTTTAAAACGGACAAAAATCTTGCTCCAGTTGTAGGACCTATAATTTGTAGTTGTACTACACTCAGAATATTATGTAGTTTACTGTTTGTAGTTTAATAAAAAAATTTTCCATTCCATTTAAAAATAAAGGAATATACATTTGTTTATCAAAGAAATATCTTTACTAACTTTTTTATACATTTATTCGAAATAATTTACTATCATTTACCGATTTTTTTCAGTTTCATTTATTTTTTTCCATTTGTTTGAAATTTAATAAAAATTTACCCACAAAACGGAAATTTGTGGTTAATTTTTGTCTGTAACAGTTATTACAAATTTAAATTTTGTTTGCTGTCTGTTTCAAAAAAAATATTCAAAAAATTTCAAGTTGTTTTTTTATTTAAATTGGTTGTATATATACAAAATAATTTCAATTCAAATTACAAGAACTTTATAAACACACAAACATAAACAGAATTGAGGAATTGTTAGGTAAAATTTTGACATTTATTTTAACTGATTATATCATTTATTTCTTACGGATGTGTCAGTTGTTTAATTAACATTTAGAATTAATAACATTAGGCATCTAATTCAAATGAAAATTAAGTAGACCTGTTTTAAAATGAAATATCATTGCTTGTAAATGACGTTTTCTGTGTTTTTAACTTTTACTTTAACTTTAAGTGTAGACTCACCAAAAAAAGTCTATAATGGCAACTGAAAATTTTGCTGTTATTATGGGAAATTTTGCTAATTTGAGCCCAGCTTAGCAACACATGTCTGCTGACGTGCAGTATAGTGCAATTAGTTGAAAGAATTAGCCGCTACTAAAATTTAGTAATATGGAATTTAAAATTGGTTTGCTAAATCAGCAAAAAATGTACTAAATATTATAAATATTAGCACAATCAAATTAGTATACAAAATTTGTAAGCACTACTAAATTTTAGTAAATTCCTGTAAACTGCAATTTAAAATAAAGTTAATAATAACTACTTAAAATTGATAAAATTATGTACAAAGTTTTTTAAAATAAATTATCTCGAATTAAGAACAAATATTGATAAATATTAGTGAACTAAACTCAATGAATTGTAAAATATAGCATAATTGTAATTTATAAAATAACTCAATTATTTTAGATACACTTGTTACACTTTAAATCTGCTAATTTCTTTTAAAATTGCCTTACGAATTCGAGTATACAAAATTTTATTTTTTTAATCGAACTTTGCACATCATCGTTAAAATGACTAAAAATCCCATTTTATTAGATATATGCGCCGGAAAAGACACTTGCCTAAGAAATTTTAAGTTCAACGAAGTTTCAACAGTTTGAGCACCTTATTTTTATCAGGTTTTTATTAATTAGAAATTTAAAAAATTATTTATTCAGCAAATTAACTAAGTGGTAAACTTTTACCTTTTTGAGGCCTAATTTTTAACAATATTCAAGATTTCAGATTTATACCCAAAAAATATTGCTCAGGCATTTCTGCTTTTGAACCCCTATTTTTACCAAGGTCCTGTCTTACTTTAATTTCCTAAAGTTAAGCCCAATTTAATTATGTTTCTGTCGAAATACAAACATCATACATCAGCAAGCAAATTTTTTTAATTTTTTTTATTTTTTTAACGGCTTGTGCAAGCCGTTAAAAAAAGTACTTTTTTTTCTTTTTCAACTCCCATTTTGTTCATGTTCCTGACAAAAAGTTCGAAAGGAATTAGCTCCTACTTTATGAAACAAATATTTTATATTTCAAATTTTTAGAAAAGCGGTTTCGGCTTCTTCCTTTTCGAACCTACATTTTTGCCACATTTTTGACGAAAATTTAAAAAGGTACTTTTTCAGTGAGTTAGCCAGTACTCCAGATATCACGGACTTTAATTTTCACATTTCTAACCCAAATGGCCTGAACAACGGTCTGTGCCCCTCTTTTTACCCCTTGCCGTAGAAATTTAGAAAATTACTTAAAATATTGTGTTGTAATAAAGCTTACTCCAATGTTTTTTTAGAAATAATGATCGCAAATTAAAAATAACAGCGTATGACCAAAATCAGTGCGTCGGCAATAGACGCGTGACAAATTTGACATAAATAAAATGTGAAGCAACAATAATTTTGTACGATGTGAGGTACGACTTGCTTTAACTTTGGAAGAGGCTTCAGATATTGGAAACATTTTTATGTGAGCTATTCTTTGTCAACCGAGCCCAATATTCTCTCAATTTATATAAATTTCAATGAAAAATATTTGGCGGTTTTTAAAATTCAATATGGCGAATATTAGTAAAATTGATAAAAGAGATCGCATTCTTTTCAAATTTTTTGAGATTGATAAATAAGAAGTAAGATTCGAACCCAAAATAGCAATTTTGTAATTTTCAATTTATTAATTCAATATTTTCGACCTGTATTTCAATTTCAAGATTTACATGTATACACGGACGGATTGAGTCGAAAGGAGTATCAGACCGATATTTTTTATAAATACAAACATCATCATAAATTCATTTTTTATAAATCAAAATCAGCTTTTCTTTGAGTATGAATATAATTGGTTTACGGCGGAATTAAGTTCAATTTAAACTTGGAACAAACTTTATATTTTTGTTTTTGCTCATCATATAAATATATGATCAGATCTGGCATCAGATTTAGTTGGATTCAATAATTTTTTTTTGTATTGATATTTAGTTCAACTTTTTATGTTTTATTTATTAGTTGTTTAAATGAAAAGTTCTCTATTTCCCTATAAATGACAAAAGTTCTAATATTTATTTTTTTCATGTACACTCAGAATATTATGTAGTTAACTGTTTGTAGTTTAATAAAAAAGTTTTCCGTTACATTTAAAAATAAAGGAACATACATTTATTTTTCAATGAAATATCTATATTAACTATTTTATACATTTATTCGAAATAATTTACTATCATTTACCATTTTTTTCAGTTTCATTTATTTTTTTCATTTCTTTGAAATTCAATAAAAATTACCCACAAAACGGAATCTTGTGGTTTATTTGTGTCCGTAACAGTTATTACAAATTTAAATTTTGTTTGCTGTCTGTTTCAAAAAAAATATTCATAAAATTTCAATTTGTTTTTTTATTTAAATTGGTTGTATATATACAATATTTTTCAAAACACTTACAAGAACTTCATAAGCACACATACATATACAAATACATTCATACAAAAAGTGTTTATAGCTTCATATGCATACATACATTTTGTATTGTACGAGTATATTAAAAAAAAAACAAAAGATACAAAAACGGAAATAATTTCAAATAAATGAAAAAAACATTTATTTTTTAAGGATTGGTAGGTAAAATTTTGACATTTATTTTAACTGATTATATCATTTGTTTCTTACGGATGTGTCAGTTGATTAATCAACATTTAAAAATAAATAACAAATGGCATTTAATTTAAATGAAAATTAAGTAGACCGGTTTTTAAATGAAATATCATTTCTTTTGAATGATATTTTCAGTTATTTTAACTTACAAACTTCTTTAAGTATACTAACAAAAAGTTGTTTTTCGGAACATGTTTCTCTGTATTTATACCTTACATTTCGCCGTGGGCAGGGTGTAATAAGCTTGTGCTGATGTTTGTAACTATTTGTAACTAACAGATCGCAATTATAAAAATATTTGGATGAAAATTGGTATAAAGTGAGGGACAAACCTTATTGAGTTTGAATAGCATCGGTGCATATTAAAACTTACCTAGGTCCTATCTGAATTGGGTTCAAATTGTATTCGACACACAAAACCGTAAATATCTGCTTGAAAATTGGACTGAATAATATATGGCACCCTAAATAACGGCTCCTAATGTGAAGAAAATCGGACCATATTTAGTCCTAGTCCCCAGCCCACCTTCTCGGCATTTGCTTAGATGAACTTATTGGGCAATTTCGATTTATATTTTCCTACCTGTTCATAAGAAAAGGATGAGAACACTTCCCGGAATTCGGACTGATTCTGGAAATTTAACCCAAATTGTTATTGGTGTAGGGTATCATATAGTAAGCATGCCCGACTTTAATATTTTTACTAGTTCTTTTTTTGGTGGCTTTATTTTTCAATAGAAACAAAAATGTTTGCCAATTTTTTTCACTCATATTATTATGCTCCATTTAACAAGAATACTTGTATTTGTGAGGTTATAAATGTGGTAGAGGAAGCTACTGCAGTATGTAGTTGTAGTAGTAGTTGAATGTTCAAAAATATTGTTGCTGTGTGTTATTCAAGTGAGATTTTTCGCATATTTTTTTAACCATTTTTAGCTATTATTATTTTTATTCGAGTTTGTGCATTGGTTTGTTGTATTCATTCCTAGGACGCCATTTTTATTACTATGTTAGTTTTTTTTTTGTGCGCTTAAGGATAGCACAAAAAAGCAATAGCAATTGCAAACAAAAAAATACAAAGACCTTTTAGCAATGATTTTGACCATTTTCACAAAAGACCTCTAGATGAATATTTAACAATTTTTTCCACTACAATGGCCATTTTCAGCTTTGGTTTTCATTTTTAGTAGTTTTTTTTTTCATTCGTTCGTTTATACTAAATTTTTTTCTAAAAACAATGTTTTCCATTCTGCTAAATCGTCATGTTTTATGTTATTCGACACTTTATACATACAAAACTTTTTTGTTACACTCGACAATAGAAATTAGTTCAAATATTTGGGATTCGCCAATTTATTGACATTATAATAATTGTCTTCTTCATTTTGACATCAAGTTGCTATTTTTTAATTATTGACAAATCTTATACAAAAAATACAAGCTCTAATTAAGAAATTGATTATATTTATTAATATTGTTATTATGTTTGCACTTATCACAGAAATACACTCAAAATAGTTTGTGCTTTGAATTAACTGAAAATGTAATTAAACTAAATGAACAATTGAAAATAAAAACCGTTCTACTAAGAAATTTTCACTTATTTTTAAATTTTAATAAATTAACTTGTTATACTCTTAAGTAATATATGATTTTTCATTTATTTTAACTGTTAACAAACCAACCAGAAAACAGTAAACACAAATGTTTCGTTTATTTATGTCAAAAATAAACGAAACATTTTTTTTAAAGATTTTATTATTTAAAAACATATGTAGGGATAACTTTTTAAATAAACTGCAGTCAGTTACCATACAAATATTTTGACTTTAATAATTATTAAAAATTGTATGCTTTGTATTTAGAAAAGTTCTGCACTTACTAGATGTCAAGTAAAGTAAAGCGGTACTTTTTTAAACAATCTACAAAAACTGGATTTTGGTAAGATTTCATACATAAAGTTGTTGCAAAATATTTTCGTTTAAAATGATCTTACGATATTTATTATATTTTTTTTATAAATAATAAATCTAGTAATCTAAACTCCAAGGTTTTCACGTATTACTATTTATATTATAATTCTAACTTTTTTATACTTCTTATCCCAAAAGGTAAGGTTTTATGCTTACGTGCAAGCTTAAGAAACAATTAAGAATAATAGGTTACGCGTATTAATATTTGGTTACTAATAACCAATTATTATTTAATTTAACGTTAGAAATTAAGAAGCACATAATTTTTTAACTCCTGGTAACCAATTACAATTTAACTTTAAGTAAGCGATAAGGTAATGGGATGAAGTGTTGTGAATACCAAATTCTAATCCGCTTTTCTTTTAAAAGTAAATGTATAAATTAACCTGTTGATAAATGTGCCATTTTTAATTTTTGTCATTTTTTATTTATATTATTTTATTTATTAGTTATCTTAAATTAGAGTTTTATTAAGATAACATTATTGAGCAATGGCGACTATGTCCTTCAGCTAATACTAGGATAAATATATTAATACTAGGTATAATAATATAAGTAATTACAATTAAGTTATATTATTATTTTATTTTTCCTTTTTAATATTTGGTGAATACATATAATGTTTAACATATTATATTCGAATATTTTTTGCGTGTTTAGTTAAGAGTATTTAAATTTCTTTGTACAGATTGTTTGCCTTTAAAAAATGGAGTAGTGAATCAATGTTTTTGAGGGATGGGTTGGTAAGGTGTTCCATGGGGTTCCCATTTAGAATTCGGTTGCGTGTGGATTCAAATGCTATGCAAGAGCATTATATGTGTCGCAAAAGGGACACATATTAGAGGTGTGGTTCAAAATATGTCCATGTGTAAGGTTAGTATGCCCCAATCTTAATCTGATAAATTTAATACAATCCTGCTTATTGATTTTAACGTTATGGTTAAAATTAAGGTGGGTTCTAATGTTAGTTTTATCAGGATTAATTTCCCTGTACCAGCTTGACGTTTTGGACCATTGGTCCATTTGCATTAGCAGAAAATCACTAATATAGTTGAGTATGTCATCTGTGTTTAAATTATCAGTCTGAATGAGAGGTGCCTTTAGAGAAAGTTTGGCCGTAGCGTCTGCAAATTCGTTCCCAGTAATTTGACAGTGCCCTGGGACCCATAATTTTTTTGTCATATTTGGCCCATTTTTTTAACTAATTTTCTTCAATATGGCTTGTATCGACAAAGGATATATGTTGCTTTCACACAATACTAACAATTTGGATAAATATGGTCTCACAGCCAATAGGATCACCACATTCTCATAAATAAATACACCATGTATTTATTGCATAATTGCATAATTTTTGGAATATATTTTCTCGTATCCTATTTGACAACACAGAGGATACAAATTTTGGTAGGACATAGTCCATTCCCTTAATTTTTAGAAACATCGAAATATTTAGAATTAATTTACTCCATTTCTTACCGGATGCTGCTATAATTTTAAACATATGTATCCCATGAGTCGTCAAAGTTCAAAAAGAGGACGTTTTTGCTCAGTTTTAAACATTGAAATTCAAGTAAATAATTTCCATTTGATTTGATGTTTATAGATTTTTTTCCCTGTCTCCAAAATTTTCTATCACCTTAGAATTTTGAAAAAAATTTTATAAAGGATATTTTGCAACTACAGTTAAAACTCGACTTTTGCCCCAAGTTATTTTAGAAAATATGTAACATATTAAAGGTAAAACATTATTTTTACCTGAAAAATAATGCTGAATGTAAGGAGTACTCATTACAAAGTAATGTTTGAAGTAATGATATGTTACTACTATGTTTTTGCTGGGCGCAAATATAAATCAAGAAGAACGAAAAAAACTAAGCATAGTTGTTGCAAAATTTTTGAATATTTTTTTATTTGCTTTACAATTATCGTTTCTTTTTTGGAAAACAAGTTGTTGTAGATTCAACTGTATTTGCAGTTGTTTTTAACTGTATTTGTAGTTGTTTTTGACTACATTTGTAGTTGGGTTTTACCTATATTTGTAGTTGTTTTTAGCTACATTTGTAGTTATTTTTAACTACATTTATAGTTATTTTTTTTTAGAAAATTATGTACCTACATTTTTCAATTAATTTTAAACAGTTAAAAATTAACTACATATTATATTTGATTTTAATGCAAATGTAGTGTACACATTTTCAACTGCAAATGCAGTCATTTAAACTGGCATTTGCAGTTAATTTTAGAAATTAAATTCGTAAATATATAAAATACAAAATAACATCAGTTTCAAATATTTTCGTTTCAAATGAGCTTAAGATCTTTTTTATAAAAACAAAAATTATTATAATTATTTATCCCAATATTTAAAATTTAAAAAAAAAAAGAAATATTTTTTATTATTTCATTGATAATTTTGACGTGCTGTAACTACAAAATATTGTGAGTGTAGATTTTTTGCATGAACTAAACAGTTTTTATAGAATTTCTTGTATCATGTTATACAATTTTTCTTGTTTTCCTTTACGTATTTTTATGTTGCACCATACTAACATGGCTTAAAACTATCATCACACTCCTCTATATACCATATATTTTTTTTGTTTCTAACTTGTCGATGACTGGTTGGTTCCTATGGTTTCCTTTCAATTCTTTTTTTTATTCTGCTGTTGTTCGACAATGAACATTTTTTTGCTTTGTATATTTCAACTAAACCAGAGGGTTTTTCTTTTCTAGAAATACTATTTATTTTTGTTTAATTTTTTTCATCTTGTAAAATCGCTTCTCCAAATGTGTATGTGTATGTTTTTTTGTCTGTCCGTCCGTCCGTCTATCCATCCATAAGTGTTCTAAGTATGCTGAACATGTAGCTTTTGGTATTTATGACTATTGTCGGAAAGCAAATATTTGTCTGCAGCACATAAAAACAACAGTTAAATGTATACGTAACCAGAATATGTATGAGAATACTAACTGACAAAAAATAATATTACAAATATTGTGTAAAATGTAATACACTAAAACCCAGCTAAATTGAACACTTAACAAATTAGTTTGCAATCAGTGCGTTGCCGTAGTATTCGTTATAACCGAATTGAATCTACACATAAAAAATTATTGTCCAAAAATTTTTCAAATAAAATTTGGTTTCAATTCAATGTTTAATTTTTTAAATTGTTTTGTTAGTTATATATCAAAAAAAAAAGAAACCAAAAGTTTAATTAATCAATTCAAAATTTAATTAAATACTTAAATGAATTTTAATAAGACATTTTTAAATTTAATTGAAATTTTTACAAGGTTTCAATTAAAATTTTAATTGATATTATTAAAAAGTTAATTGATTTTTTTTATTAAATTTTTAACTGATATGTATAATGTTTTGATTGAAACTAAATTGAATTGATTGAAAAAAAAACATTTTACTTAAAAGATCAAAATTATAATTAAACTTTTAACATAAAGAGTTTCATGTTGTATGCAAACAATTTATAATAATTTGTTAATGCAAAGATGTGGATTGTTTTGGAACTTTTTTGTTTTTCATTTTTTTTTAATATTGTTTGTCTAAAAACAAGTTTAATGTAGTATTATGCAGGATAGTGTAGTTACTTCAAAATGGCCAAAATTGTGGTGGAGGTTCATAGAATATTGTCATCGAAGCAAAAAAAAATAATAAAAAAGCAACTCAAATTAAAATAAAAAAGTTATATTTACGTAACTTAAGGCAAACGTTTGACAAGAAAAAGTTCATCAAAGAAAAATAATATTTAAAGCAAAAAATTTTAAAAATCTGTCAATTTCAACTTTACGATTCGGTTGAAATTTTGATTTTCTATAAGTTCAACAAATTAACTATTTTTTATGGGTCTACTTAACAAATTTGATGGTAAAAATTCTGTTAATAAATAAATATTTGGTTTTGATAATTTTTAAACAAAACCCTTTTGCACAAACGGCAATTTCTAAAATACCAAAGACATTAATCTGCAAGATAAACCAAAGTCGCTAACTAAAAGTGTCAAAGAGGAATTTATTGGTATGATTTGGCCAATAGATAGTACTTTAATATTTTTGAATTAATTGATTAAAAATTCTTTAAAACGAGTGAAAAGCCACTAAAATATTAATACATTCAAATTATTTACATTTTAAGATTATAATTAATTGACTTTTAATGTATTGTTACAGGAATTCGATTTCCATTTACTCGTTGAAACACAAATCCCCATATGATAGCCCTGAAATATAAAACAGTTAATAACTAATGTTACTTCTGTCAAACTTCAAAAGAACATTCTCAAAGTTGCCAGTATGCAGCTTCCGGACGGTGCTGCCACATTCTAGTTACTTTAACCCGCACATAAAAAAACGCCAGCAAGTTGGCATAGCAGTTCAGTTGATAATAAAACGCTAAAGAGGAAGCATTGACGATTAATTGAATTGTGTATTCTGCGGAAGTGTAAACTTAATAGAGTTTCAATAAAGTCTGTTGTGACTTATTTAAAGAAAATAAATCAATGATTTTTAAAAGTAATATCGTAACAATATGTTTTAAAATAACTATGGGAAATTTAAGCGACTTTTAAACACCAAAAAATCCAAAATATGAGCTAAAAATATGCAGTGAAAAATAATAACTATGCACTAAAAATATTAACTAAGAAGAAAATTTTCCCGAAAACAAAAAAATATTCTTTAAAAAAATCAAAGAGATAAATTTACATAAAGTTTACCGACTTGTAGAAATGATATTTACAACTCGAGAGCATTTGTTTAAAAATGAAATTCAATACAATTGTCCAAGTATGCCTCTTCTTTTAGTATGCACTATATCAAGGTGTACAAATTGAAAAATATGTTATAAAGTTCAAAAGTATCCTTTAAAAATCATAAAATATACAAAATAAAAATAATCACTAAAATCCGCATACAACAAATCGATGCTATTTTGATGCAAATCCTTTAATTTCGAAAAGTATGTGGTCAAAATGATTTTTGCGCTATTGACTACAAATATGCATTTGCGTGAAAGTCGCTATCCTTATAACATTTTTTCATAAGTTTTCAGATGATAATGATGGTAAAAGAAATGTTAATTAAAGTCATGCATAATTTTATAATTTTTGGTTTGGGAAATTTACTTGTGGCAGCATTTATTCAATTAAAATGAAATGTAACGGTACTTCTATCTCACACACCCCCCTCTAGATATTTTTACATTAAAAAATTGTGACATCCGAATTTCTTGCCAACTGAATAGTTTGGTTGCAGTAACCGAATTATTCGGTTCTCGCAACCAAATATATTACAGATTCGATTGAAATATTTGGTTTCAACCGAAATTCTGTTGTATTAACCTAATTTTGGTTGCCACAAACAAATATGCCGGTGGCTCCAACCAAACTATTTGATTGCCAAGAAATCCGGTTGAAAAAATTAATCTATTATTTTCTGTGTAAAATTTTTTTTACTTAATTTAAGATTTCTAGATTTTAAATGCGAAAACATATTTTCCTGATCTACTGTTTTTGATACAAATAATGTAAAAAACTTTTGAAGTAAAATTATGGAGGTGAAAAAAAATTTTTGAGGTGAAAAATACTTGAGGTAAATACAAAGTGTTATTAATTTCCAAGCGACTGATAAAAAAATATTAGAAAATATATTTTGCACGTGTCGCTTCTATTAAATTGTACTAAAATACACCAATTTGTATGGAAAATTTAGAGGTATCTTCACATTTTCACTCCTAACTTTTCAACCGCTGGACCGATTTTGCTCATTTTCAATACCAAACTGCTCGGGAGGATGTCCAACAATCCAGGTAAAAATAGGTACCCCCGCTTGCGTCTTCGCGTCGTGATCGCCATTTCAACAGACAGACAGAGGGACATCGCTAAATCGACATAAAATTGCATAAGGATCACGAATATATATACTTTATGGGTTCTTAGACCTATATTTCGAGATGTTACAAACGGAATGACAAACTGATATCTACCCTCACCATACAAGATATGTTAATTTTCAAATTAAAAAAATAAATGTTGTAAAAACTCGATATTCCTCGAAAATCGCTGAGAAAAATCGCACCATACGAAAATTTAGAAAACAGAAAATTGCATTTTCATTTTTATTCCTCAATAAGTATTTCATAGAACTATCCCGCAAAGAAAAAACATGGTTAGGGCAATCAAGTTCGAAATAGCATAGTTATAATTAGGGCAACAAAAAAAAAAATCTCTAAAAACTTTGAGGCTCAAGTTTCACAACTTCCAATACGTTGATTTTATCAAAAACTATGCAACTTTTAGGATGTACAGAGTTAGCCAATAGTTTAGTAAAGTGTTTGTTAGATGTTTCGAGACTTGATCCACAAATGCTAAAACTGGATTACGCTTTCTGTTAGGCTTTTGTTTTTGCATTGCATTCTGTCCCTCATATAGTTAAATAAAGTCATTGAAAATTATGTTCTTAAAATGATAACATCGAAACTCATATACCGTTACCCTGTTAGCAATGATAACGTTAAAGTTACCAACCCTGCTCAATAGCAATGTGTGCTAAAAGTTTATTGTGAAAATAACACCAATATTGACATTAAAAGTGGCTTTAGGCTTTATTCTCATTGTGGTATTAGAATTTAGAAATGTTAACGTATTTTTTTTTAGAAAAATAAACCAACCAACCAACAAAAAAAAAAAAAAAATAAAAAATAAATGGTGCAAAAAACCATCAGGATTTATTGCCTTTGAAGTCAAAGAAGATACAAAACTCAAAATTAAATTTTCCAGAGTCGATGAGAAACAACAATAACAACCAGCTGAATAGAAAATGTAATATATGACTTGAAAAATACGATACTAAACAAACGAAAAAGCTATTGAAGGCGCAACCACAAGTTGGACAAAAATGTCAATTTTGCAAAATAGTAATAAAAAACGTTAATGAATAAATTCACTGTTTGAAGCATTTATACATAGTTACATCCATTGGGTAAAAAAAAAAATACTACGCACTTTAAATTTTTGCCAATACACTATAGGTCAAATGAAAATTTTTCTGTGCGAAATTAATAACTACTACAAAAACATGGTATTCAAACCAAAACCTGTAAGAATTCCATAAGTAAGTTTAACCCTATTTAAAAAATTGGAATTTAACCCATTAACGACCAATAATTAACCCTTTTTCAACCAATACAAAAACATCCATACAAAAACATGGTATTCAAACCAAAGCCTGTAACAATTCCATAAATAAGTTTAACCCTATTTAAAAAAATGGAATTTAACCCATCAACGACCAATGATTAACCCTTTTTCAACCATTAAAACAAACATAATACATTGAATTGATTTATTTTTTTTATTATATTATAACATTTAGAAATTGCTTAAATCTAATTAATTTTGTAAATTTAAATCAAATAAAGCTTCTTTACTTTCATCAATTTCATCAATATCATTAATTTCTTCGTCTTGGTTTCTAAGCTGAAATTCTTCTATTGATTCGCTGCAACATAATAGCTCAATAACTTCAGGTGGAAGTGAAGAACGTTTACGCTTTTGTAAGCGTCTGGTTAAAAAAGTTGTGGAAATTAATGGATCTGAAGTATCGACAGCCCTATTAAATACATCTAACAGGTTATTGGTGCGGCTGTTTTTGCGGGCGTGAAGCAACCGATCGGCTTTGTATATTTTGTGTCGCGATTCAGAAGCTTCTTCTCCAAGAGAACCTATTGGTAGTGCGCTATTTTCTATTATTTGTTTTGAGTGTATGAGCACTTTATGGACCGTGGCAGTCATTGGCAACCAGGGATATAGCTCCTGAAAACGTTTTGCTGTTTCAAAGCAATATATTTCAAATTTATTTGAACTGGCAGGATAAGCAAATCAAAATGATTTTGAATCGAAATATATCTTTGTCAACATCAGTTATTTCAGAAAAAATATCATGCTCAGTAAAAGCTCGACGAGCAGTGTTTCCGTCATTTGTAGAACCAAAACCACCTACTCTTGGCATGTCCACGCGAAGTCCAAGCTTTCTCCAAAAATCGTTTTGTATTGTTTCTTTTCTTTTTAAGATAGTTACTTTATCATCTCCTCGTATCTGCCACTTTTTTAATTTGCATTTATAGCCTAAATGTAAAACAAATTCGAAAAATCTTATCCAGCAATGAAGGGGGCTAAGTCCAAACTTTAAGTTTTCCTCTTTTGCACAGAATACTTCACTTTTATAATCGAATGTGTTCATGAAGTCCTTAGGTGTAGCAGCACAAATGGGACAAGCCTGGTTTGATTTTGTTCCAGTTATAATGTTCAAAACTTTTCCATCAATTAGTGTTAAAAATAATTTAAATGAAACTTCAACGAATTTTCCCTCACCAATTGATATCCGAAGGTTTGTCAAAGCGTCAATTTCATTTTTTAAGTCCTGTTCTTCTTTTAGAACAACTTCTTTTGTCTCCTTTACGTACTCCAGTTTAATGGGACGACAAAATCTTACAGATTGCGGTGTGCTGTTGTTCCAAATTGGCTTTCCCGATAAGGACATTAAACGTAAGGGAATAACTGAAGTAGCTAAAAGGGATGCATCGCAGTTTTTTGACGAACTTGGCTCATTAAATGCTTGCTTAAATTGAGCTTGACCAGTGCTACTATCAAACCCGTAGCTTAATATTAATTCGGAGCTTAAAAAATCTGTCTCCTCCGCTTCCATTACAGCTTGAACTACTTCTTTTTGCATTTCAACAATTCTTTCAGCCGTATGAAGTAAGCTAGATTGCAATGAAACTTTAGCAAGGGTCTCATTTGCTGTTATACCCTGAGGTCGGCATTTTAATTTTGCGGCTGTAATTTTATTATAGTGTGGATAAATATCGCAGTTTCTCGATTTGCTTTCGTGCCGTATTGCATTATATTGTTCTTTTGAAAAATTGTATTCCAGAAGGAAAGCTAAAGCCTCATCCGCAGAAAGTGGAATTTGTTTTTTGGTATCTTGATTACACATTTTCCGCATTTTTGATGGCCTTGTCGGGCTTTCCATACTTTCTTTCAGGACTGCAGCCAAATCGGAATCACCTTGTTTACGAGCCGATGTTGCTGCTGCACGAACGAGAAGGTTAATATCAGCTTTCTCAGTTGAAAGATTTGCGGCTTCTCTTCTTTTTCCAAATTCTGATTTTGCGCTGAATGGGATAGCTGGACGTCCAACACCGGTAGAAGAAGGTTTTTTTGAAATATCACTTACCACAAAATGTAATTCAGAATTTAGCCACGTATGATTTTGATCCTTAAAGACATTTATCTTTCTGTGACATTTTTCCCACTTTTGAGCCAATTTTACGCAAAAAAAATTTATTGTTTGCTTTATATTTTTATCCATTTCATCCGAAATAGTATTAAGTTTGATTTTGTCAACAACGTGTTTGAAAACTGCATCAAATTTGTCTTTCTTATTGCATTCTTTTCGCCATATTTCAAACAGATAATTTTTTTTGATACAGAGGTAACCTACAAGAAAAGGCATAACTCATAAAGCGCAAATAATCGCAATTTGTCACAAACCAAAATTAACTCATTACATTATATTTAATCCACTTTTTCAATTTGAAAGAGGTCAGATGGGGTCAAAATTTTTAAACGATTACGGAATGTAAAAGTTTAAAAAAAACTGAACCCTTTTAAGGTAATGTTGTCTAATGAGTTCTTTTCAAGTATATCGACATAAATATAAAGCAGTTATAATTATAAACAGTAGTACTTACCTGTCTCTTTATTTTCCATTTAAATTAATAAATTATAATAAACACAAATCGAGAAATACAAACTTAAAGTTGATCTTGCACTATTGAACACTCTAGCACGTTTGTAGAAAAAATTGCATTGATTGACTTTGACGTACAAATGTGTAACGGTGCTTTTTTTTAACGCAAAAAAACACCGAACTGAACTGTTTGGTCCTCAAACTTCATTACAGATTTGAAAAATCTGACGAATCTCACTTGTGTCTATTGAGTCTTTTTAGTCGTGTTCTACATAGAGAAAAAAATTCATCGTGATATTGTAACCGAATTTTTGCTAACCGTATTTTTAAAACAAGAGAGTTTCGGTAGAAACATAATATTTGAATTATGTCAGGATTGCATTTGATTGCTACAACCAAATAATTTGGTTTTTGTAACCAAACCATTCAGTTGAAATCTGTTTTCTCTGTGTTGGTTTGGCAGATTCAATCGCAAAGCGTGGATTAGATTTTACTGTAAACCGGCAAAATACACTCAGAAAAAAAAGTTAGTAGAAAAATTTGTAAACGGTTTTCAATCCCACTTTACTATTTTTGTACTGATTTTTAGTAAAAAAATTAATATTTAGCAAATCTCTTTGCTATTTACATTTTACAAATTACAGATTTTTTACAGAATATCTACAAACTTTCATTGCTAATTTTAAAAATCATTTTACAAATTTTTGAAAACCGATTTGCTAAAATTAGCAAAAAAAAATTACTAATTTTAAAAAAGTCGATATTGAAGGAAATGTTATTTCTTATAATTTAAACTTATACATACAAACTTAAATTGCCCTAAAATGTTACATAGGATTAAAAAAGGGATCGGAAGTGAAGATACCGACTGATGTCTAAAAAGAGGACATCCACTTAAAATAGCACTTAAAAGGTTTTTTAGTTCTAAAAATCAGCCCTAAAAACAATTAAATTTAACCTTAAAAGTAAAAAAAAATTGACTAAAATATTTTTCAAAACAGAAATTACCATATTAAAACAAAATGATAAATTCGTTTATGTTTTAACAATTTTTAACATTTTTAAGCCTTTGATTTTTTTTTATTTTGTATAAAACATCTTTTAAAAAATATCAAAATTTTTGATGCTCGATAAAAAAAATAAATCTAAAACTTTGTACTAATATTTTTACTAATTTTTTTTTGCTGATTTTAGCAAACAGATTTTAAATTCCACTTTACAAAAAGTCTACTAAAATTTAGTAGCGGCTACTATTTTTTCTACTAATTTCATTGTACTACACGTCAGCAGACATGTGTTGCTAAGATTAGCAAAAAATACCGCTGGGCTCAAATTAGCAGAATCTCCCGTAATAACAGCAAAATTTTCAGTTGCCATTACAGACTTTTTTTGGTGAGTGTATGAATTAAAACTGAAAAAACGGTAAATTAGTTCTTTGCTTATTCATTTAGATTTTATCAAAAAGTTAATTTCCCTTTCCTAATAAAACTTAGGTATTTTTACCATCAACCACACTTAAGTTTAAAGTGCGTGTATTTTCGAATTAGTGTTTCTCTTGTTTTAAAAAGTTTTAGTAGAAGGGGTTTTATTCCCTGTGTGACAAAAAAGAAAAACATTTAATTTTTTTTTTTGATCTTTTTATACAAACAGCGAACGTTTTCATGAGTTTTTAATACAAATATTTAGACTAGTAGTTGTTTTTTTTTTTTGTAAGTCTTGTTTATTTAACTTGACTTTTTGTTGGTTGGTTGGTTGGATTTTCAAATGAATGATTGAATTCAATGAATAAATAGTTAGTTATTCGGTATAGTATAGTATTTGATTTGATGTTTGGTTCGTGGTAGGGATGATGCTTAGATGATAATAAATTGTATGTAAGTACGTGTGTATGAGTGTTAGTTATTGGGTGACACTTAAATAAACACAAAATGTCAATAACCGTTTTTATTGACATTTTTCTCTGCTTTCCTTTTTTTGTTTTTGGAATAACTGAACTGAAAACCCAAAAATGTAAGATTTTTTTTTTCATTATTTTTTCTTAATGAAGATTTTCTAGTTGTTATTTTTCATTGGTTTTGTGATTATTTGTTTTTCTTTTTGAGTGAAGTCATTTGTAAATTCAAAAGAAAAATGTCATTTTGTTAAGAAATGTATGTTAAGTTTTAGGAAGTTACTTTAAAGTTTTTCAAGAATTTAAAATGTAATTAAATAATACACAAGCTTAGAAAATCAATTGTGTAATTGGAATTCTTTGGTTTCTTACGGCAGGTGACAATGAAGTTAAAAAAAAACTTATATTTCATAAGATGATAAACAATGAAGTTAGTTTCGGAATAAAATCATACACTCTCAATATATTTTAATTTAAATCCACCAATTTGCATATTAAAATGATTGGAAATTAATAAAAAAAAAAGCTGGTCCATAAAGTTTTTATTTAAAACAATTGTAAAGTGAATTTTTACAATTCGAAATTTCATATATTTTTTGTTTGCTTATAAAATTAGGTGGCGATTAAATAGACAAAATTCGTATCAATTAAAATTAAGTCGAAAATATTTGTTTTTAAGATTTGTTTAAAAAATTTTGTAATTAAATACATTTTTTACACCAACTGATTACAGAATTGTAATGTACAGTGTCAGCCAAAAAAAAAAAAACAGATTTGGGTTGATGACATCCCTATTAATAACAAAATACTTTGTTTTATTTACATTCCGTACTTTTTAAATATATGACGAAATAAACAATATTAGAATCTCATAGAATGAAGAGACAAAATATACTGAACTAATAATATAACGAAGATACTATTTTTTTTTAATTACCCAAACTTTTCGTTTGAAATGATGAATCTTTTGCTAAATCTACAACGAATGATCTTCATATATATATTTTTTTGTCTGAAATCCTAAGCTATAAGAAATGTTAACATATTTCACATTATCCTTAAAGATAGTTAATAAAAATGGATGCCAAGAATTTTTATTGCTAAAAATAATTTCAGATAAAATATATCTTACAGCTTTACATCATGATGCCCATTTTTGTTTTTCTAATTTTTTAAGTTATTAATATTTGTTGAATTAAAACTACAATATTATAGTCAAAATTACTACTTGGTATCTTCGTAAAGGCCATTGAATAAACACAACTTACTTATAAAAATATTTTTGCAATAGCCTTCAAAAGATGTCGTTCCAAATGTCCTTATTCTAGAATAGTAGTAATTACTCAAAAAATTATGAAAAATGTGCATTATTTTTGCTATGAAAATTCTTGGAATCCACTTTAATTTATTATCTTTAAGGATAATGTTAAAATTTCTCAAGACAAAAAAATATATATTTTTTAATAGTTAGTACAATATTTAAAGATCATTTGTTGTGGATTTAACAAAAAATTTCATAATTTCAAACGAAAAATTTGGTTATATTAGTTCAATATGTTTTATAGCTTTATTCTTTGGGATTCCAATATTCTTTATTTCTCCATATATTGGAAATGTATGGAATGTAAATAAAACAAATTTTTTTATTAATTAAGTGGATGTCATCAACCAATATGCGTTTACAGAATATGAAAATGATTTTTAGTTTTTAAACTACACTCAAAGAAATGTACGGAATGTGTTCAGTTAGTTTTGGCCAACACTGTATATTTAAAAATCTTTAAAAAAAGGTATACAAATGAAAAATAGCTTTAAAAATGTTCAAGTTTTTTTTTAATTTTTTTAATTTTCTAGCTTCAAAAATATTCAGATATGTTTGGTTGACTCTAGAGAGATAAATATAATCGGTTCTTATATTGTATATTTAATTTATATTACTAAATTATTCAAAATTTCAATTTAAATTTTTGGAAAATTTTGTTAAAACAAAACTTAAATTTTTATAAAATTTTTGTATAAAAATAACTACAAATATAGTAAAAAACAATTGCAAATGCAGTTAAAAACAATTATAAATGCATTTAAATTTTCCAATATTATTCTATTAAATTTAGCATTTTTCACTTTTTCAACATCTTAATATCTCATATTATAATTAGATTTAAAAGAAATTATCTAAAAACTGTTTTACTAAAAAGGAAACGAAAATTGTAATGCAATACATCTGCAAAAACAAGTACATATTTTTCAACATAAAGTAATGAATTGCCGATAATCAGATACATAGTGCATAACTTAGTAATAGATATTAATTACTTTTAGCATTATTTTGGAACATTAAGTAATGAGTTAGCGATAGTTGGTTAAATAATGCATTACTTTGTACTATAAAATCCTTACATTCAACATTATTTTAAAACATAAAGTAATGAGCTACCGAAATTAGTTTACATTATGCATTACTTAGTAATACGTGTTTATTACTATTATTAATTTTAGGAACATGAAGTAATGAATTACTGATAGTTTAATAATGCATTGCTTTGTAATGCATACTTCTTACCTTCAGCATTATTTTGAATCATAATGTAATGAGTTACTCGTAGCTAGTTACCTAATGCATTACAATTCAGCATAAAATATTGACTTCAAATTTATTTAAATCACGCGTAGCATAAAAGGCAATATATTATAAATAATTTGTATGTGTATTTGTTTATGTTGCACTCTACGCAACTGCAGTATAGGTATTTTTACTAGTTTGTGTTTTAGTAGAAAAGCCTAAATTTGTGTGAAAAATTAAAGATTTTAGGTGGAAAGTTGAAGTCAAAAAATAATTTTAATAAGCAGTAAAAAAGGAAAAGGATTAAAAAAATTTATCTAACCAATTTTTTTAATCATTACTTTAATTATTTTTCTATTGGTAAGAATGGATAAATTACATATTGGTAAGAATGGATAAATTACTTTAAGGCTCATCGCCTGTAAAATTTATCAATGAAATAAGGGGTAAGGTAATGCATCAGCCCCTATGACTATACATTAATTTGCCATTATTGGAAAATGTGCGGTTTTGCTGGGAATGTAAAAACTGGTGAAGTTTTCAATCAGGACCCAGAAAATATTTAGTAATAGCAGCACTTTGAGTTTTGCAATACCTATAATGACTTACCCTTACGCCTACTGCATTACTTCTAAGGTGAAAATAATTACTTACTAATAATGTGTTATTTTCCTACTTATATTTCATGCAATCTCGTTGTAAACTGCATTACTTTCATTAATAATTTGGCAGTTTAAATTTATTTTTGGTTTTGTAAATTAAATCAGTTGTTATTTTATGTAACGTAACCAGGTATTTTTGCGTTACCTATAACTAATTATTTTAACTTTGCCATTAATTAGTTATTTAACTAGCCAATGACATCCCTGTGTTAAAATAATGAGTTAATCAGGCAAACTTTAACCAGTTACTACTCGTTCTAAAACCCAATTTTTGGTAAGGCCTTTTTTCCTGGGGATTTAACATTTAATGTACCATTTCTTTTAGCTTTTTTTTTTTAAATTTCAAAAATTTAATATAAAAACTTTTTCAAAAGTACCTACTTGAAAAAAGACAATATCATAACCCTATTAATGATATAAATCAATTAGTAGCTAAGCCTATACCGGATTTACAGTTACATATATTTTTTATATTAAAATAACTTAAAACTTCACCTGCACTCAATATTTTTACATTAAAATTATTTTCCTTTATAATATTTATCCTTCACTGAACATTGTGTTTTTAGGAAAAAAAAAATAATAATAAAAATATATTACCCGTTTCTTTTTATATTTCTACTTGACTTGATTTTATGAATTATTTTTTGTAAAAAATGTTTTCAATAACTAATTTGCCACAAGGTGGTCCCAACTAATACCACTTGAATATCATGTCCTGCAGCCAAATAAAAAGCAGAATCATAACTAATTTCTTTTGCAATTTTCATTCAGGCATGTCATAAGAAGTATTTAGTAATGTTTTATAACACCACAACACACCACACCACATAAACGTAAAGCACACACATAAAACATGCCGATTTACAAAAGGATGAAAAACCAAATGCGAAATAGACAATAGATTGGGAATTGTGATGTTGTACCTATTGTTGAGTGTTGTGTTTATCATGGTTAAATGATAATTCAAGTGTTGTTGAATAGTTGTTAACCAACATAAACTACAAAAAAAAAACATAAATTGAAGGAAAGGTTTACCTTTGCCTTATTGTCTTGTAATAGACCTTAACATATAATTGTTCAATATTATGATATCTAAACCCTACATTAGAACAATTTTACAGTTTCAAATGTTTTTAATTTTAAGTAAATCACCAAATTGCAATTACCGATTTTAAAAAATTGTAGTATTATGATCTGCACAAATTTATGCGTCAGATTTTTGTTTAAAAATTTCAGACAAAATTTTTAGATTTTTTTTAACAAGGTCTATAAAAATCTAGCGATTACGATCTGTTTTGGTTTTTATAATCATTTAGCTTAAGAGAATTATTTAAGCAATTACTGGTACCTTTAAAAAAAGCTTAGTTTTATCAAGTTTGATTCCACCTACTTTGCAATTTTTTGAAAAATCTTAGAAACTTTTTCCTGCTATAATGTTTTATAGCTCAATGCTTTCGTCAGGTATGACTTTGAACGGACAAACTTTTAAAAAGCCGGAGGACTCAGTTGATTTAAAAACTTAAAGTTTTTTAAAGCCTCTACTTATTGTGAAAAATGTATTTTAAATATATATATTTTTTATAATTTCATTAATTTAGTGTATCATCCAGTCGGATTTTACTACCACTTAATTCACAAAGGTAGTTTTATTAATTTTTTGTCAAAATATATTTTAGCTCTATTCATAAAGTAAAAGTTTGTATATAAAAATGTTATTTCGATAGTTGTTCACTATGAATAAGACAGTTAAGGTTTTGTATGAAACTCCTTTTTTATTATGTTGTGATATTTTATTAAATTTTATTTTGTTAACCAACTGTCAGAATCTCTATTTTTATGACAATAAATAAGGAAGGGAGTGATATTGTCAGTTTAATGTTTTTTTATTTTTTTTATTTTTTACAATGGCCAATTTGTGATATAATGGCAATTTTATTTTTTTGCGTTTTGGTAAGCAAAAATTACCATGAACATTTTTTTATCAATTTGATTGTCAGTCACTATGTACATTAAATACTATTTTCTAAGTATTTGTTGGCAAATAATATACTTCTATGTACTATTTAATTTAAAAATAAACTTGTATGGCCATATTTTTTAAATACTCTAATTTTCCTAAGATATATATTACATATGTAAATCAAAAAAAAAAAAAAAACATTGAGATATTAAGTAAAATTTGCATTAATTTTTTATTTTTTTTTTTAATTACTTAATTTTTTTTTTTAATTTCAGCCTTGTTTTTCCGTTTATATTGGAGCGCCCCGGTAGGCTAGTTGGTAGTGGGATAGCTTATCAGTGCGGGAGTCGTGGGTTCGATTCCAACCGAGCACTACACCAAGTCATCTGCTTATTATACTTAGTCGTATTTACTAATCGTAGCCCGAAGCTTTTTCCCAATTCACCTGCGTATTGTTCACGTGTTGTTTACTTATCGTATCCAGAACCTTTTCCCCGAATTACGAACTTACCCGACTCACCTGCCGATTATTCTCGTGAGTTACTTAGTCGTATTTACTAATAGTATCCAAAAACTTGTTCCTAATTTACGAACTAGCCCGACTCACCTACCGATTATTTGCGTGTGTCGCCCGAAGACTTCCAGACCACGGATGACCCTAATTAGAGGTGTTACCACAGAGCTAAAGAAACTTGTCTATTCTACCGTCTCCGTTCTCGGCATCTACAGACACGGCTTTAACACTAGTTAAAGGAAGCAGACCTTTAACCAACCCCCCACCCTGAGCTTACCCCGGCAGGAAAACAACACTAGGGCTCGGTTATATGATTGATATAAATTTTACGATTTGTATTACACTTTTTGTTTTCAATAAAATACTCCAGTTAAATACAACTATGAATTGTTTTTATTAAATTTTCAAATGCTAGAATTTAAAATTCTTATTTTACTTTAAGTTTAAATTGACATAGAAATTTAATTAATCTAATTAACTTTCTTTGACCTTAATTAACTTTCTCTGACAATTTTCAAATCTAAAAATTCTTATATTAATGTAAAATTATTTAAGAAAACAGAAAACGAGAATTATAAATCAATAGAAATTCAGTGCATGTTTGTAAGAAAAATTCAGTGCAGAAGAAATATACTTATTTCTGATTTAGAATAAGAAGACAAATTCTATATACCGCCATTACATAAGTATGGTAGAGGGGATAAATAAACGATAACTTACAAAGTTTTAGGTGACATCAACAATATTATTATCGTGACATTAAAAATAATATCATCGTTTCATCTGTAAAACATATTTTTAATTTCAGTAGTATCGAATTACGCGATCGAATGAATTCGCTTGAAAACAGTTTTTTTTAATATTTAACTACAATAATACTAATAACAAAAAACATTTAACTTTTATTTCCAATCTGGGATCAAACTTCTATATGCCTGATGAAAAAAATCTGTTTAAATATTTTATTTTGAGATATAAAATATAATAGCGTTCGAAAAATTACGAATGCCGTAACTCGACCTCAGTTTTCAAGTTTTAAACACCCATTTTTACCACGTTCTTATTAAAAATTCCACAAAGTATCTAATCCGTGAATAAGTCCGTACATCAGGAAATACATTTTTCATATTTAAGGTTTCTACGATGGTGGGTCAATAAGTACGTGACATTTTGAATCAAACACATTTTTTTTTTTAATTATTTTTCAGCATCTGAAATAGATGTAGAAATACTAAATGAAAAATTCACAAATCTACCTAGTGTGCCGTTAAACATAGATTTCTACAATGAATATCAAACTCCAGATCTACAGAGAAATTTGTTCAATTTTATATGTGTAAATCAAGAGTATATCTGTACTCTCCAGCTGCCTTGCTATTAAATTCAATGCAATGGGTTTCGACAATATCCATCCAAAATTTTTAAAAGCCGTTCTCCCTGTAATGCTCCCCTACGTTACTTACATTTTTAACACGATTAGCACAAAAAGTGTCTTTCCAAGTAATTGGAAATATGCGAAAGTAATACCTACTCCAAAAGCAAACAATTTACATCGACCAATTGCTATATTACCATACCTGTCAAAAGTTTTCGAAAAGTTACTGCATCAACGAATACTTAAGCATGTCAGAGATAATAATTTACTCACGGACAGACAGTCTGGTTTTCGGCCAAAACACAGTTGCATTACTGCTCTTATCGACGTATCTGAGGAAATTCGTGTAAGTCTTGATGATGGTTACATATCATGGCTTGTACTATTAAATCACTCTAAAGGGTTTGACATGGTTGACCATAATATACTTTGCTTGAAGTTGAAAACAATGTTTAATTTTTCCCCGTCATCCATTCGCTTAATTTCTTCATATTTGTCCTATCGTTATCAGTCCGTTGTTTTTAAAAATATAAAATCCCATTCTCTACCCGTATATAAGGGTGTACCACAAGGATCCATTCTAGGTCCCCTCCTTTTTACAATTTATGTTAATGACTTAACAAAGCAACTGTTACACTGCAAAGTTCATATATATGCTGATTGTAGATGATTGTGTGTACAAATTAAATGATGACCTGAAACGAATACACACATGGGCAACAGCAAATGGCCTCTGTATCAATCCCAGCAAGTCAAAATGCTTAGTAATAAAAAGAAAATCCATTAAAAATGTCTTCGAGCTTCAAATTATTTTGAACGATCAAATAATCGATAATAATACACTAACATGGTCAGATCACATTAATGCTGCTGCTCGGAAAACGTACTCTATGCTACGAACTGGAAAACTCAGTACTTCACTCCATATAACATACGCCTTTTACTTGCTAAAACATACCTGATGCCAACTCTATTATATGGATGAGAAATTTTTGTGAGCTGTGATTCTAAAAGTTACAACAAATTAAATGTTGCTTACAATGCGGTAGTTAAATATGTTTTTGGTTTAAAAAAATATGACCATATCTTACCAGTTGCAAAAATCCTATATGGTGTTACTTTTAGCGATTTGCTGAAAATACGTTCATTAACTCTTTTACACAAGATTATATACATATACCCATGAACCCACATATTTCCTCAATAGAATCTCGTTTACGCGATCTCGTAGATCTAATGATTTGATTTAGATTAGACATCGAATTTTGACCTCTGAATGGCAATTCTATATTCATTCAATACGTCTTTAGAACTTGCTACCATCAACCATTCAATTCATAAGCAACGCTGTGCACTTTAAGAGGGCTCTTTTTAATTATTTTAGTTAATACTCATACATTAAATATATATTAAAAATGTTGTATGTAACTTTTCTTTAATGTTGCATTTATTTTTTTTTTTTTTTATTTTTTAAATTCTATGTTTTATATTATTATTATTACCATTTCGTTATTAAAATTTTGTTTTCGAGCTAACTATTTTTATTTATGCCAATCCTGTACTATAATTATAAGATTATAAGTCTTGTTGTACGGGATATTCAAATAAAATAAAAAAAATAAATAATCTGCTTTTAGCTCTATACACTTAGTCCAACGATTCTCCAATTTTTGTATCCCTTCCAAAAAATAGGATTTTTCAAGGATCATAAAATAGGCATTTGTTTGATCAATATTTTCATCGTTGTAGTCACTGGGGGCTAAGTCCGGAGAATAAGGCAATTCGTAGTCTACTGCATGGATTTTTACCATGGAAACTAAGCTGTTACACGATTCCGTTGGTGGTCGATTGTGAGCAAACGCGGCAGAAATATTTCGGAAAGCTTTCTCATACCCAAGTGATCGTTCAAAATTGAAACCACCAATTGAGCCATGTGAGTTGCCTATGTCTTCCACAATCTATCGAACATTTAATCACCGATCGGCCAATACCATATCGTGAATTTTTTTCCTCAAGTGGGCGTCCAGAACGTTCGGCAACTTCCGTAATTGTAAGGCCACAACGAAAAGCAATAAACCACTTTTTTACCATTGAAATCGGTGGTGCAGAGTCCCCATAGTATTTATCAAGCTCATCCTTGGTTTGATTGAAGTTGAATGAGCACCCGAAATTCACTTTTTTCCATTTTTAAAAAAAGTCACGAGGTTGTATGTTTTGAACAGCTGTTTAACGCAACGTAAATGACCGAACTTGCTCAAAATTTGACAGTAGTATATTAACAGGTGGTAGTTGATGGGAAGTTCGAGGGAAGTTCGAAAAGTCACGGACTTATTGATCCGCCTCCGTAGTCAAAGCCGATAGGGGAGGTATTTTTCTCTCTTTGAACGCTCCATTTTTACCACGTTCGTGGCGAAAATTTTTAAAGGTGCTTTAACTGTAAAATAGTTCATACTCCAGAAAATATATATATTAAATTGCTGATCTTAAAAAGTACGTTATCAGTGAATTAGTACATACTCCAAGCAATGCATATTTTAAATTTCAAATTTGTATGCAAAGAGATTTGTTTAGGTCGTAAGGGAGACTTTTTCCTTTTTTGCGCCGAATTTCCAAAAATTCCAACTCAGTAAACGTCTACGCTGGAGAAGGAACCTTTACGCCAAATTTTAAATTCCTAACTCCAGCGGTATCAGTTGGGCCTTGAGAAGGTGCGTGAATCAGTCACGTTATTCTTTTATATATAGATATAGAGATTTAATGCATTACATTATATAAGACCAAAGCCACACATATTACCTTCCAACATGCATCTATTCCACAAATGCAACTTTAAACAACTTTAAGATATTCCTGAAAGGTTAAACACCTAATTATTATGAGAAAAATGTATCACTGTTTGTTTTTAACAAATCTGTTTCTGACAATTGTGTAATTATTTTCATAAGCCAAACAAACAAACTCCTCTAAAAATGTCCACAATACATAAATAACCACTGCATACATTTTGTTCATTTATGAGAATCATAAGCTTAAAAATCACTTTGTGTAAACAATGAAAAATTCAAAAATAAATAAACCAAAGATTTAAGGTACTCAAAAAAGGTTTTAAAAAAGTCAATGAAACTGTGAATTAAAAGCAAAGAAAAATATCATCGCAAAAGCTGTATGTGTACGTCACAGTACTGCGCTTTTTAATGAAAAATTTCGAGTGGGGATTTTGTCTTTTTATTATGAATATAAACTGCTGTCAAAATAAACAAATCGTCAGTGTGGAATTATACTAAAATACATAGTAGATATTAAGTACGTAAAAGAGTATTTATAGAAAGGAATAGCCAACCATTGAAAAAATAAATTACAACAGATAAAATAAACACTTAAAAAGGCACAGTTATAGGCACTACAGACAGCATGTCGCTGGATAAACTGAAAAGCTAAAACAGAAATACTAATAAAAGAAGGCATTCTTATAATGTTGACACAAAACCCCAATTGTGAAGAGTAAATAAAACTCACTTATAATACGACAGTTATGAATAACTTGATTATTAAGAGTATTCACAGTTTTGATGAAATCTCATATTTAAAGATGCTATAAACTAAGGAAGAAAATTTTGTAGTCGAAATCGAAATAAAACATTTTCAGGGTCATTCAATTTAATTTTAAAATTCTATTGCTGTATCAAGTGTCCATCCACTTTATGAAATATATACGTTTAAGGTCTTTCAAAACGTGAAAGCGGACACTTGGTAAATTTTGTTCACAAGAAAATTTTGTCAGCTCATTTTTGGTTGAATAGCTAACTTAAAAAACAAAATTCTTGCATTTGTCGTTAGGATAGTCCTCAAGCCTTTGTTGAGCGTGCTTTATGGACAGCTGGAATCATTGCTCATTCTTCATAACCGATACCGGCCAGAACGTTGCAGTTATGTGTGACTGCTATAGAGCGATGATCAATGAATTCTTCGTTTCTGAATTGAATCCCCTTGATGTGGGAAAGCTGTGGTTTCAACAAGACAATCGGACTATTGAAGGAAGCTTTTGTAAGCGCCTGATTTCTCGTTTTGGACCTATGAACTGGCTTCCAAAATTGTGCGATTTGACACCGCTGAATTATTTTGCTGGTGCTAAAGACGATTGAGTACTTGGAGGCCAACACGCTATTGCTGATATATGCCCCCAAATATTGCCAGCCCGCAAACTTCATATGCCAGTAATGATATTGAAATTGAAATTAATGCAATTCATCCATGTTTTATTTCATTTTAAAGTTTTATACATCTGGAAAAGAACACCCTTTTACCTCAATTTACATTAACATTTTGTAAGGATCTAACCTTTTTTCACTTTGGAAAATTTTGGTGTGGATCACAGTAATGTGTCTGGATGAAAAACTGTAAAATCCCAAAATGTAAATGCTAAATATACTCTTAATCCTTTCATGACCAATGGTTTATATGTCCCAATTTTTATATAGCATTCGAACCAACATGGTCTCAGAGCCAAATAGGCTCAAAGCACTACCTCTAGCGCTGATCCTCACAATTTTTTCCATTTAATGAAAAAAAATTAGTGTTTACTATTCGTTAGTAACATTAAATTATGATCTCGAGCCTGATAAAATTTAAAAAAAATATATAATTAAAACAGATAGAACGAATAATATACAAAATTAACATACAAAAACATAGGGCACGATGTAATTTATAATATAATATAAGAAACAGCACTTAAATATATTGTGTAAGAAAAAAATATTAGTATGCTAGATTCCCAATTCGTTCCCAGAAATGTAAACAATAATAGTTTGAATGACAAACCTATCAATTTGTGCTTCAAAAATCAAAGATGGTTGCCAAGAGTAATTCTACAAATAGATGGAAATATGCTCATTCGTACTGGTAATCATTCACTAACTGTGAAAAAGGAATTTCGCATAGTCATTTTCCTTAGAGTGTGTCATATAAAAGCCTGTACAAAATCATGAGTTGTTTGTGGGTTGGGTGGTTCATAAGGAGGCTGACGATGACCTCGTCGCTCAGGTCGAAAATGTGCACTCACTCTAGCGCTGATCCTCACAATCTTTTTCATTTAATAAAAAAAAATTAGTGTTTACTATTCGTTAGTAACATTAAATTATGATCTCCAGCCTGATAAAATTTTAAAATATATCAAATAAATATACTTTTTTTTCATAATTTTTGACACAAATGTACGGAATAAAAATTAACCTAAAACTTGGCACAATCCTTCAACTTTTTTGAAAACATCGAGATATTTAAAATGAATAAAACAAAACGCAGACATAAAATGGGACATATGTGTCAAAATGGTCGTTAAAGGTAAAAAGGGAGATTTTGCTCAATTTAGAGTATTTTTGGTTTGCATTAAAAGTTTATTAATTTTGAATTGATTTTATGCTTTATATACACTTAAAAAATTTTGTAAGTTAAAATAACTGAAAATATCATTTAAAAGAAATGATATTTCATTTAAAAACCGGTCTACTTAATTTTCATTTAAATTAAATGTCATTTGTTATTTATTTTTAAATGTTGATTAATCAACTGACAGATCCGTAAGAAACAAATGATATAATCAGTTAAAATAAATGTCAAAATTTTACCTACCAATCCTTAAAAAATAAATGTTTTTTCATTTATTTGAAATTATTTCCGTTTTTGTATTTTTTGTTTTTTTTTTAATATACTCGTACAATACAAAATGTATGTATGCATATGAAGCTATAAACACTTTTTGTATGAATGTATTTGTATATGTATATGTGTTTATGAAGTTCTTGTAATTTGTATTGAAAAATTTTGTATATATACAACCAATTTAAATAAAAAAACAAATTGAAATTGTTTGAATAATTTTTTTTTGAAACAGACAGCAAACAAAATTTAAATTTGTAATAACTGTTATGGACACAAATAAACCACAAGTTTCCGTTTTGTGGGTAAATTTTTATTAAATTTCAAACAAATGAAAAAAATAAATGAAACTGAAAAAAAATGGTAAATGATAGTAAATTAATTCGAATAAATGTATAAAAAAGTTAATATAGATATTTCTTTGAAAAATAAATGAATGTTCCTTTATTTTTAAATGGAACGGAAAACTGTTTTATTAAACTACAAACAGTTAACTACATAATATTCTGAGTGTAGGTTTTCAATATGTGTTGGCCAAAAGTTTCTATCATGTTACAAGAGATGAACAATGGAACATATGTTTCCAATGCCAAATTATGTACTTTTGTTTTGGAATGTTTGAACAAATCAACAAAGTAAACAAGTAAAAGCACTAAGTTCACCTTTACCGAATTTTTTATGCCCTTCACAGTGCTCTCCACAGATAAAATAAGAAATTAAAATTGAAATAATATTCTCGAGGTGTAAGAAATTTGAGTTAAACGTTTTTTGCATTTGAAGATATTTGTTTTATTGAAAAAGAAATTTTTGAGGTGAAAAAAATTTTCCGTGGTAAAAAAATGTTTGAGGTTAAAAATAATTTAAGGTGATTTTTAAATTTGTTTAGAAAATTAGAGGGATCTTGGCATTGTCATTCGCAACTTTTTTACCGCTAGACCGATTTTGCTCATTTAAAAAAAAATGCGCGCTCCATGATTGCAATTTTATCGGGCCGATGGATATAGCTAGATTGGCTTAAAATTGTATAAGGATCACGGCTATATATACTTTATGGGGTCTTAGACCTATATTTCGTTGTGTTATAAACGGAATAACGTATATATACCCTCATTACATATAGTGGAGGGTACAAAAAATTACAAATTTTCCAGCAGTTTAAGATCGGTTGTGAAAGGGTTATATATCATAAATTCTTATTAAGTACGGAAGTAAATACATATCATCATTATATTTGACTGTGTAGCATATTTGTGTGTGCATAACTGTCAATGATAGTCCATGGTGTATCATTATTACAGCTTGAGCTGTAAAGTGAACTAATTTAGTAGAAATTTATGGGCAATGAAGTGCTCTTCTTGCTCTTGCATTTTTTTTTCTCTACAAATTTGAATTCATGTTGTGGTAATGTCAGCCAGCTAGTGTTTAAACATAGTTTTTCAAACATCTGCAAAAATATCCTTTTATCACCAAAAGCAGCATCGTCATCATCATCATCATGGTTCTAAAAAAAAAACAGAAAATATTTCTACACAGTTGTAAATCCTTTAACACATTAAGAATCACAGATAGATAAACAATTCAATACTTATGTATATAGCAAAAATGAAATTCTTTGTTCGATTTTCAAAATATTGAACAAACATCTATTCATTTTGAACATTGTTTTTATAAGATTTTATTTCAATGCCCGTTCTAAAAATTAGCTCACTTCTTAACAGCAGGCCTGCTGTGGCCTACACATTTCTACTTCAATATATATTTTTCATCATTGTTGCATTATGGGGCAGATGAGGGTTTGTTCATGTTTTTGTTATTGTTGGAGTTTCTTTCACGCTTGCGCTTCTTTGTTTACACACTTGTATCTTAAGTGATGCTGCAAATTTCGGTTTAGAGTTTTAGCACACCATGACGATGTCTCTCACGTCGTAAAAAACGTTCTCTTAGTTTTGTATGTGCAGATTTCAAAGGTTCAGCATCTTTTTAAATTGGATTTTTTGCGATTCCAATTGAATTTCTTTGCAAATCCAATTAGTTTTTAGCAGCTTTCCCAATTGGATTTGGAAAAAAGGTTTAAAAACAGGGGAATTTACTCAAATTTTTGCAGAAATCAGGGAAATTTGCTCAATTTTCCCCTGTTTTCTCAAAGTTTCCGAACCTTTGTATTCTGTATAAAATTTTATTTGGCTGCTGACGGCGTTGCATCCTCTATACTATTCTTCCTCTATGGTTTTAGTAAAAAAAAAAACCAAAAATAATTAGTTGTGTTGCCACTGAGTTTGTGTATTGACATTAGGTTTTTTTTTCGTCTTCAGCAGCTGTGACTTTGTGTTATATAAATGGGTATTAATTGCAGTTTAAAAAAGGGTTTTTAAACACGGATGACAAATATAATTATGTTACTGCTATTCTTTATTGTTATTTTATCTATTTTTAAATTTAATTAATTTGTTTTCGTTTTTTTTCTAATTTCTCTTGTGTAGTTGCTGAAAAAAAGTTCTAAAAGTTACAACAACATTTGTATTTACTGCGAATGCAAAGGATCAATTACATACCAGAGAACTGCAAAATCAACTTTTTTCCTTGATTTAATCATACACAAAAATTCTTGTTCACATTTAATAATTCAACAAAATTCACTGTAGAATAATATCAGCATCATGTTACTGAACGCGTAATTGGGATCAGTGTGAATCGTGTGTCGATTATGTTTTATGCAAATGTAATCACTCAACAAAAATTCAGCTTTGAATAAATCAGAAAAAACAAACAACGCGTATGAGTGTATTCATAATTAAAACGAAATAAAAACACATTTTATAAATGATATTTTTTACATTAGGGTGGGACTTAAATCCGCTTTTTTAGAATTTTTATTAGTAATAAAAATATTCTTCTCTGTGTATTATAAATATTTTTTTGGAAAAAAAATTTAGGTTGCCTAATCCGGAAAAATTTAAATATTGTCTAAATTTTTTTTTCATCTATTTTGATTGGAAAATTAGGCAATATTTAACTTAAACCGGATTGGGCGAGCCTGAGATGTCGACATAAATTAAAAAAAAAATTTTCACAAAGAACAATATTTTTGGTATTCCTAATAAAAATTCTAAAAAAACGTATTTTAGACCCACCCTAATATACATATAACATTTATGAAATATGTTTTTTTTATACAAAACCACCCCCTTTTTATAGATAAGAAACTATTTTGTTTTAATTATGATTACACTCATACACGTTGTTTGTTGTTTTTTCTGATATATTCTACATCAAAATAATTATTGTTGCTCGAATGAACAGAATAAAATCAATGGTTTAACAACGACCGATGATTATAAATCAGTGACAAAACAATTTGCCCATCGTTTGATTGATTTAAAATCATCAACAAATATGTTTGTTGGAGTATATTCTTGTGTTGATTGCGTATGAACGTTTTGCAATCAGCAAATGCAGTTCTCTGTTACATACAGTGGAAAAATATCAAAAAATAGGACATCTAAATGCAAATTGGATGAACGCTAAAGAGCTAACTATATTATACTTTTGCTAGCTTAAGCAAATGTGCGAATACATGTAATCAATTGTGTATGACTATATTGTACTTAACAAAATTTTCGTTAAGTTTCGTCAAGTGTCATTTGCGAAACTGACCGCACTTTACTTAAGGAATCATGTGTTTTTGGAAAA
>OX456524.1:17694056-17697550 GCA_949748255.1 Eustalomyia histrio
CACAAGACCTTAGCCCACTGTTCACTTGACCAATACTGATACCGTTTCGCAAAGTCAAGGCGCAAGCAAATGTGTTTTTTTATTAATCTGCGGCGCGCAATGTGATCTCCAATATTTTCATTTGCGAAACCAGTTACGTCCACTGTTTTCTTACGTGGCAATTTTATCATCTGATTCATAAGCAATTGTATCATCTGACTCTTCAATACTTCATTAAATTTTCAATTTTGATTAACTATGGAATGTTTTAATTCCCCAACTACACTTTAAGAATGGGAATGAATTTTTAGTTGGTCTCAATTGATTTCATTTTAAAAGACTTCATTCGTTTTTCATCACTCGATTTGTCAATCATTGAATTCAATCGTTGGGAATTCAATCGATTTTTACTCAATCGATTTACAAATTTAGTATTTATTGTACTCGATTCGATTTTGTTTTATTTGATTGGGTAATTTGGGAATAAAATTCGACTATTTATTTAGATTTCAAAATTTGGAAAACAAAAAACTTCCTTATTAGTTTTAATTAAATAAATTGAAGATTTTTGTTCATGGTTGGTAAGCAATACCTTTTCATTATAACGGCAGTTGTCTACTACGCTCTGATCAATACCGACAGGAAAATTTTAAAACTGCGATTCCAATAGTAACAAATGTCTTCTAATATCACGGCGTTTATTTCACAATATTAACTTTTACATTTTGTTATATCTGCAAAATACCGTTATAATTTGGTGTTTTGGTAGTTTAGCTTTATTTTAACGATAGTTTAAGATATTACAAAATTAAACTGGTAAAATAGTGCAATAAGCCCGGTTATACAAAAAGACACATACCTCTTATGGAATCGCTGTTTTAAAATTTTCATATCGGTCTTAAAGTCGCTGTGGTAGCCAACTACCGTTATTATGAAAAGGTATTGAATGCCAACCATGGTTTTTTATATATACAAAAAAAACCAAAATTATGAAATCCATATATACAAAAAAATTATCAAAATCGACAAAAAAAAATACAATAGAAAAATTAAAATATTGCCAAAATTTGAAAAATCGTTTAACTTGAAAAAATTAGAAAAAAAATCACATAAAGTTAAAAAAATCCAAAAGTGCTTACAATTCGAAAAACCAAATTCGAACAAACGCTCAAATTGAAAAAAATCTCCAAAAATTTAAAATAATAGCTGAAATTAATAAAATTGGCGTGTTTCGATATACACGCTAGAATTAAAAAAAAATCACCAAAATTAAAAAATGACAAATAATTACTAAGATACAATTTTAACCCTTCATATATCGAAAAACAAACGCTTTAAAAATTATAAAATTTTTTTGGTTTTAATATTAGCAATTTTTTTATTTTTCATTTTCAAATTTGACATTTTTCAATTTTGCCGATTTTTAAATTTTTCTGACTTTTTTTCCTCCAGTTTCCAATTTTAGCGTTTTTTTCAATAATGGCGATTTTTTCTAATTTTGATAATTTTTTTTTAAATTTTGGCAATTTTTTAAATTTTGGCGATTTATTTTTTAAAATTAATGATTTTTAACTGTGAACTAAATAATTCATATTTGTTGTTTTCTTCTTGTATTTGCAAAAAAATCGTAAAATTTTTATAAAAAAAAAATGATTGTTAATTTTCTAATTTTATTTTTGTAAAACGAATGAAACAATTTCAAATGAACAATAAATCCCAAATTAGTAAATCGATTGAGTAAAACTCGATTGATTTCCCAACAACCGCTTGGGTTCCCATAGCACTTAAGCCCTCCGAAGTAAAATAACACAGCAGGGCTATGAAATAAAAATTTTCAATAACTCCACCAACTCTTCATCAGCTGGCGGGCAACAACTGTTCTAAAAATTATCATCTCGCGCAATAACAGTGTTGCCATTTTTGATGCCCTTGATCTTTCACCACCTTCACCATCTCTTCTCTATCTTCATTCCAAAGAAAGTTGCAAATTAATTAGTAGGAAGAATTAACTGAGTGTTGCTACTCTTGAAATAATGAAAAACGAATGATTGATTGTATTCCCAAATTGTAAATCGCATGAGTTAAAAATCAATTAAATTCCTATGAATTGAATTCCTTATGATTAAATTCAATGATTGGTAAAATAGAATAAAATAAATTTATTGAATTCCTTAGATGTGAATTCGATCGAAGGAATTCCAAAGAATGAGTTCTTGTGAATGTTTAAAAGGGAACTAATGTGATTAATTTAAAATAGAGCTCAATATTCTAAGCTTTTCTTTTACAATGAATTATTTTGCTCGCTAAAATTTTTCACTTTTACAATAAAATATTCAACTTTGTGTAATAGAAACTCAAACAAATTTTTCTTAATTTGTACCTTCGCTAATAGAAGAATAAATAGCCAAAAGAAGAGATAAATTGTTTACCGCTATTTCAAAACAGATAAATTCAAATATCATATGGCCCAGCGTTGCAGTTTATGCTCGCAACTATATTTTAAAGAGACTTTTTATGTGTATTTATGAAGCTTCATTTCTTATCTTTTCAATAAAAATTTTAAAAATAAGAAACTTTTAATAAATATAATGAAGCTTCGCTTTCAGTATAAAAATTGTTCCTTATATCATTTGCAGTCCCATAGTGCAATAAAAACAAAAATTAAATAATCTTCGATTTAATGTATCAAACACAAAAGCGGCTGACACAATAAACGACTGTATGGTTGATAGAAACAATAAGAAAGTAAAAGAAAAAACTTCTAGAAACTATGCGATGCTTTCTTCTTCCATTTTTAGTTTTATTTTTCCATTCAGCCTTTCAAACAAGAAATTTAAGTTAAAAGCTCAAAGATTTAAGCCAAAAAGCCAACAAGATGCTACTTTCTATATATTTACAACACTACGATGACTACTCCTACTACTACCATTGCATTCCAAACGTGTATTCAACATAGAACATGGCACAAAGTGGTATAAAAATGGTAGAAAAAATAATTTTTTTTTTTTTTTAAGAGCGCCATGTTTGGTTTGTCTTTTGAGCTTCCGTTTTCACAATGTACACATGAACAAAACTTTTTTAGGGCTATACACACGTTGACCATCTCTGTCTATTTATATTTTTTGTTTCTCAGTATGGGCGATACGAAATGTAATTTTTTCAAAAAAAGAATTTACAAGAATTTTATAATTCATATCCTTAATACTGGGTGATAATAGTAGATAGAGGTAGTTGACGTGTAAAACTACCTTTACTTCCTGGAAGTTTTTTTTATTCATTGTTACGTGATAAACAGGGTGTTTAAATGATAACATGGAAACCTTGTAGAAGTTGTCGGATTGAATATGTTTATATTTCTTTATTCAATTTGTAAATCTGAATTAAAAGAATTAGTTCGATTAGTTATTTATGTTCCTAGATGTTCAGTTAACTGGTAAAGTTAATTCTTGTACTCTAAATTCAATGATGCTAGTCGTTTTCAATATATGTGAGCTGTGCTTCGATCGGTTCAAGAT